>JAODAL010023183.1:0-63205 GCA_025379985.1 Phyllomedusa bahiana
TTTACATGATAAAAGGAAAAACCGGGGTAAAAGTGACAGGAGAAGGACTTGGGAACCGGGGGACAGTAAATTAATTGTACAGCCAGTGTCAGCAGCAGAAAACCAAAGCAAATAGGATCATGGGTGCTTTAAAAAGGGGGCATAGATGCACATGATGGAAATTATTCCCCCTTTAACAAGTCCTGGTTAGACCAACAGGGAAAATTTTTGGGGGTCATTTTGGGGACCATGCACAGGAAAGACATTGAGAGCTTGAACAGGTACAAAGGGGGGGAAACAAAAATAATAAAAGGATGGGTGGATACAGTACCAAAAAGATTAAAGATTAGGGTTTTTTTAGTTTAGAAAAAAGAAGGGCCCCGGGGGGACATAATAAATAGTTTAAATCATAAAAGGTCAATATAGGATCCCCCCAAAATTATTTATACACGGGCTTATCTAAACAAGGGGGCATCCTTTACGTCTTGGGGAACGAAGTTTTACATAAACATAAAAAGGGGATTCTTTACTGTAAAGCAGTGAGATAGGGAATTTCTCTGCCAGGGGACTTGAATGGTGAATTCAATAACCGAGTTCAAAAAGGGTTTGGATGCATTTCGGGACGAATAATATAAAAAGTATAGTGACTAGATTCAGGAGAGGGGTCATTGATCCGGGGATTTTTCTGATTCCCCAGTTTGGGAGTCGGGAAGGAAATTTTTTCCCCTAAATGAGGACAATTGGCTTCTACCTCATTGGGGTTTTTTGCCTTCCTCTGGGTCAACACCTTACACAAAAAGGGTGAACTAATGGACACTTTCTTTTTTTTGCTTACAAACGAAACTATAAGTGTATACGTATGTTCAGACGGCATATTTTGGCACGTATTTTAGCGTGTATTTTGTGCTGATATATGTGCCAACATATGCATTAAAACCATGATCAAGTATGTGTAAAATCATCAGATAACAATTTTTTACGCCATTTTTTTGGGGACTCACTACCGTTCAAAAATTTTGGGGGCACTTAGAAATTTCTAAATTTTTTTAAAAAAAAGCAAGTTTTTTTCATTGAAGCTAACATTAAATGATCAGAAATCACTCTATCATTGTTTAAGTGGTAAATGACTAAATTTTAGCTGCAAAACGGCTTGTTTGTTAAGCAATTCTGCATAGGTTAAGAGGGCCCCTTTCCAACAACCATCCCCCCAGTGTTCTAATGGACATTTGGGGTTTTTCTAAGGCCATGTTTACACGGCTTAAAATGGGCCGTATTTTGGTCCGTAATTTCGCGCCGAATGCGCAAATTACGGGCGAAAACGGGCCCCGCATTAAAGGTAAACCCCAGTTTCATAGAGAACTATGGATTACATCTCCTCTCCCTGCTCGGTGAATCCACCACTGGGCGGGGAGATAAGTGAAATGTGAATTACTAGCGGCGTATACGCGCCGCTGGCAATGAATGTCTATGGGCCGACGAGGTGCCGGCCCCCAGCACCCTCCCCCGCTCCCGCCCCCGGGCCACACGGCGTAAGTGCGGGACCTAAAGCTGTGTGAACATAGCCTAGCTGTGTAAGAAGGCTATAGGATATTTTGAACACCCTTGAAAACCCTTGTGCAAGTATGTTAGCACAGCTGAAAACAGTTTTGCTGATTATGGAATCTATAAAACTGACCTTCCTTTGAGCTAGTTGAGAATCTGGAGCATTACATTTGTTGGTTTGATTAAATTCGCAAACTGGCCAGAAAAAGAGAACTTTCATGTGAAATTTGACAGTCTATTCTTGTGCTGAGAGATGAAGGCAAGAAACTGCCAAGAAACTGAAGCTTTCCTACAACGGTGTGTACTACTCCCTTCAGAGGAGAGCACAAACATGCTCTAACCAGAGTAGAAACAGAAGCGGGAGGCCCCGCTGCACAACTGAGCAACAAAACAAGTACATTAGAGTCTCTAGTTTGAGAAATCGACGCAGCTTCGTTAAATAGTACCCGCAAAATGCCAGTGTCAATGTCTACAGTGAAGAGGCGACTCCGGGATGCTGGCCTTCAGGGCAAAGTGGCAAAGAAAAAGCCATATCTGAGACTGGCTAATAAAAGGAAAAGATTAATATGGGCTAAAGAACACAGACATTGGACAGAAGAATATTGGAAAAAGGTGTTATGGACAAATCAAAGTTTGAGCTGTTTGGGTCACACAGAAGAACATTTGTGAGACGCAGAAAAACTGAAAAGATGCTGGAAGAGTGCCTGACGCCATCTGTCAAGCATGGTGGATGTAATGTGATGGTCTGGGGTTGCTTTGGTGCTGGTAAAGTGGCAGATTTGTACAAGGTAAAAGGGATTTTGAATAGGGAAGGCTATCACTCCATTTTGCAATGTCATGACATACCCTGTGGGGGGCGCTTAATTGGAGCCAATTTCATCCTGCAACAGGACAATGACCCAAAGCCACCTCCAAATGATGCAAGAACTATTTAGGGAAGAAGCAGGCAGCTGGTATTCTATCTGTAATGGAGTGGCCAGCGCCGTCACCAGATCTCTACCCCATTGAGCTGTTGTGGGAGCAGCTTGATCGTATTGTGCACAAAAAGGGCCCATCAAGCCAATCCAACTTGTGGGAGGGGCTTCTGGAAGCATGGGGTGAAATTTCTCCAGATTACCTCAGCAAATTAACAGCTACAATGCCAAAGGTCTGCAATGCTGGAATTGCTGCCAAGGGAGAATACTTTGACGAAAGCAAAGTTTGAAGTCGAAAATTATTATTTCAAATAGAAATCATTATTTCTAACCTTGTCAATGTCTTGACTAGATTTCTATTCATTTTGCAACTCATTAGATAAATAAAAGTATGAATTTTTAGGGAAAACACAAAACGGTAATTGTGCTTTGAAAGTACACGCTTGCAAGCACTTAATTTCAACAGAGCAAACGTGTGCATTTACTGCATGCTGTAAATACGTTGTGTGAACTTTCCCTAAGTTTTCAAGCTCAGTGCCTAAGGCAGCCTGAGCTGTAAGTATGGCCCTGGCTGGTGCATGTATTTGGAGTTCAAAAAAGTTTCATAAATCATTGTTCAGTAATATTTTTAAAGTTAATTGTTCTTATTTTAAATTGGGTTGTGTGTCTATTATTTTATGTGTCTTCCTTTGCTTTTTTTGTGCATACGTGAGTTATTCTAGTGATGAGTTCAGATATTTTCCTATATACAGCTACATATATATGTCTATGTGTGTTTTATGTATATATTATAATATATATATATATATATATATATATATATATATATATATATATATATTATATATATATATATATATAAGTCTTCCAGGCATATCCATACACAGCATAGGGTCAGCATAGGGACATAGGGCCTGGCAGGAGAAGTTATAGCAGGCATAGAGCAAAGGTCACACAAGGTCAGAACTCACATGGGCAGGAGAAGTCAATAAATTTATTGTGTGTCTAGCATGAAAGATACAGAGAAAACCCTAGCCTGACAATGACTACATAGAGGAGGATGGGTTAAGTATGAGTAGCACATTTTTTTGCGAGGTCCCATATCCGGGACACAAGGGAGAAGGGATCATGCACTTGATCTCATGAACTTGTTTCAACTCCATCTGATCCCAGTTTAACTGGATTTGCCCTTTCAACGCACAGAGAGGCACATTCCATGCACTTTCTTTATCACTTGCACTTCACTTACAAATTTGATTTTTATACTGGAAATTTGCTGGCTGATCAAAAGTGAAATTGTAAAAGTCAATGGGGCTGATCTCCCTGCTGTTATGCTCAGCATTCAGCCTTTTAACATGTTCTGCATTCATCTTTAAAGAGAAGTTGTAAAGATTTATTATATATTTTGAGCTCATAATCAATATTCAGAAGCTTTCTCAGACCTTGTATAGACTATCCAGCATCCAGGAAAACAGAGTGCAACCCATCCCCCACAGAAGGCAACCAGCTTTCCTGGGTGCCTGCTGTGGGGGATGTTACACAGCTTTCATGGTTCATGTTTTGTTTTTTTTACATTTTCTACAGTGTTAATAATAGAGGCGTCTAACACTGGGGTTTGGTGTCAGCCAGTGGTGTTTTTCATCACCACAAGACTGACACCAACCCCCGTCACGATTTCCCCCAGTACCCAACGCACCAGGGGTAGCGGGAAGAGCCAGGTAACCGTCAGAAGGCAGATCATCTAATGTGATGATCCACTTTTGGGGCAGCTGCAGGCTGATATTTTTAGGGTCGGAAGTGGCTGATATTCATGGACCTTCACATTCAGATAGTATCAGGCTGCAGCCTGTTTAGATTTTTTAAAACGTGGGGTCCCCCCATTTTTCAGAATCAGCCAAGGTAAAACCAACAGTTATAGCCTGATACTATCAAGATGGGAAGGTCCATAAATATTGGTCGCTTCCTACCCTAAAAATACCAGCCCACAGGTGCCCCAGAAGCGGACCATCCCCGTTAGGTGGCTCTTGCCAGTATCTTTTGTGCATTGGGTACTGTGGTAATATTGAAGGGGTTAGTGTCAGCCTTGTAATGATGAAAAACACCACTGGCTGACACCAAACCCTAACGATTATAATGGAGAGGCATCTGTCAGGCACATCTATTACTTAAACTGGAATGAATTGGTAAAAAAATAATAATATAGAAACAGAAATAAAAACAATTTATTTAAATCAACACTCCCTGACACCAGTCTTCGTTGACCATTTTATTAAAGAAATAGACGCAATGCTGGTTCGACATAGTCCAACGAATCCAATGTAGTATGAGGAAATTTGTAAAGAAATAGAAACACTAAAAAACAAGTTAGTACTAAACTCCATGCCCTAAACCTCACAAATGTCATAGCTGCAACTGTTCTTCTGGGGGTGCAGGGAATGGAGTACAGGCCATAGACGCACAACAATCTCCAGGGTGTGGGTCCTCTGTCTAGGTCCAGTGCCAACACAAAATACAACCCGCACCTATAACTCTCTTACAATCACCCCATAACCCCCTCCCCAACCCCATGGGGAGTTTGTACAGAACTTGAAACAGCTAGGGAGGTGCTGGAAAAATGATAAGTCTAAGATGTTTGGCAAATCATGACCAGGAGAAGTCATGGTGATCTCGAGCAGATGGAGAAGAAAAGGGAAAGTGAAATGACTCCCATCAGAGAAGACGTCTCCTGTGAGTCACTGGATGTAATTGCTCTGTTTATATGTCTGCAAGGTGCCTGCATACAACTGTTTTCTACACCCATATGGTCACTGAAAAGCGGTAATATGTGTCTGCAGAGCGCCTATGTATAGTTGGTATCTACCCCCATATTGTCACTGTATGGATGTATGTTGGTAGTAGTTTATATTCAGGAACAATATAGTGGTATTTTTCAGTCACTATGTGGTGGTGATATGTGGTCATGATGTGGTGGTATTATTCAGTCACTATGTGGTGGTGATATGTGGTCATGGTGTTGTGGTATTAGTAACTATGTGGTGGTGATATGAGGTCATGATGTAATATGTGGTCATGGTGTGATGGTATTATTCAGTCACTATTTAGTGGTGATATGTGGTGGTATTAGTCAGTCACTATATGGTGGTGATATCTACATAGAATGGAGCCCCTCATTCTCAGGATCATAGCTCACATTCCTATCAATCACACTTTTATGAGATGTTTAATGAATTAGAAAAGGGGTTTTCCAACACTTACATAACCATCAAAGTTAAAACCAACAGCTGCAGCCTGATACTATCAGGATGGGAAGGTCCATAGATATTGGGCTCCTCCGATTCTAAAAAATAACAGCCCGAAGGCAACACAGAAGCAGACATTTACATTAGAGGGTTCGCTTCTGACAGTAACCCGGCTCTTCCCGGTACCCCTGCATTGGGTACTTAGGGAATAGTGAAAGGGGAGTGTCAGTCTTGGGGTGACAAAAAGCCACAGCTGACTGACACCAAGCCCCAGTGATAGTAATGAAGAGGTGTCAGTCACAGTTAGAGGGGTTTTCCAAGACTTTTTAAAAATCTCCCTACCACCTCCCACTGCTGAAATAGAAAATTAAGCCATCCTTACCTCTCTCATCACCACCGTTCCAGCACTGCCAGAGCTTTAGTGTCCACCCAGATACTTCATTGATGATGTCCCATTCATGGATCACCTGATGCTGCAGCCAATCACTGACATCTGTGGTCACATGCTGTACCTGCAGGCATGTGACCACAGAGGTGAGAATTTGGTGATCCATAAAGGTGATGACATCAGTGAGGGACTGGGAGGGAACACTGGAGCTCTGGCAGTGCTGGAACAATGGTGATGGAGGGATAAGTGTGGGTTGATTTTCTATTTCAGCACAGTGGGAGGTGGTAGGGAGCTGTTTAAAAAGTCTTGGAAAACTCCTTAAAATCAAATCAACTGCCTTTTGATTATTTACCATGGATCTGACTATCGTCACATTCGGACTCACTGATGTATAAATGTGCAATTTCTTTCATTTCATTTGACTGGGGTTCCAAATTTTCGTTCTCTTCTGAACATACACTAATTTTCCGACACTGATATGCCCGAGATTATAGTGTAAGGTTATGTTCACACAGCTGATTTGCACTCATATTTTTAAGCGCCAAAATCGGCGTCAATTACTCACGTTTTTGATGAGGATTTAATTAGGTTTTTTCCCATGTGGATTTCGATGCTGTTTTATTTCCGAAAACACCCATACAAAGTTTTTACCGAGGCAGTTTTTGGGTGTAGCAGTTTTGGATGCTGTTTGAAGCATTGTTTCCTATGGGCATTTTACTCACCGAAAACCCCTTAAGAATTGACGTCACCTGTTTTTCGGTGCTGAAAATAAGCAAGTGAAAAAACAGCGTCGTATGAACGATGCGAGAGGCATCTGCTGTACAAGTCCATGCACCACCTCTCTATGACCTGCAGATGTCACTCTTGATACTGCTGTATGTGTGGAGTACAAACTAATTACCAAATTTTAATTTAATTGTAATTATAACTTGGTAACTTATTCCAGTTTTATCTACAGGACAACATACAGCTTTTAAGTTTTTACAACATATATATGGGGTTGGATTGTAGCAATTTTGGTCAAAGTGGGTTGAGAAGGACACAAAAAACTTCCTGCAGATCTCACATATTTTGCTAGGATTTGCCTATGATCTACTGTCTGTAGAGCAATGTAGACCCAGAGATTTAGAGGTATCTGGCCGTGTCTTATCTTCTACATTCTCTTGAAATAACTTGCATACTTTAAAGAAATTTGTGTACATGTTAATGATGGAGCGACATCATGGTTTTGCTGATTGTTTAAAGTGTGTTCACATGATATTTCAGCGTCAGGATACTGTGAAAAAGGGAATCCGTGACGAAGTCACAGCAGGTCCATAGACTACAGCAAGCGACTGGACCAGGTTTGCTCTATTTTCTGATGGTATACAGTGGTACAAGATATAAAACCTTGATCTACTTGCACATGTCTAACAGGTGTGGTCATCCGCTTAGTGGAGTTCATTAATAATTTCAGGGAGTATGATATAGTGCAATATAGGAACTGTTTTTTTTCTCTTGTTTTTAGTCAGTCACATAACCCTATATATCACAGGGCTCAGCTTCTCTCCTCTATTATATAGCCCTATATATCACAGGGCTCAGCTTCTCTCCTCTATTATTTAGCCCTATATATCACAGAGCTCAGCTTCTCTCCTCTATCATATAACCCTATATATCACAGAGCTCAGCTGCTCTCCTCTATAATATAACCCTATATATCACAGAGCTCAGCTTCTCTCCTCTATCATATGTAACGGCTGGGTAGTGGATCCTCTGGACCACCGCAAGCGATGATAGTTAAGCCACGCCAGGGAGCGGAGTCTAAGTAGCCCCCGGTATTCACCAGAGCCCGCCGCAAAGCGGGATGGACTTGCTGCGGCATGAGGCTACCAGGTCGCTACCCCTGACGTGACTTGCTTGCGGTGGCGGCCGAGGTGCAGCTAGGTACCGAATCGTAAGACAAGAATCGTAGTCGTGGGCAGGCAGTAGGTCAGGGCAGGCGGCAGAGGGTCGTGGTCGTGGACAGGCAGAAAGGTCGGGGCAGGCGGCTGAGGTTCGGAGTCGAGAACGTAGCTAAGGTCGGGTACAGGGTAAGGCAATAATACACTTGGGGAAAACGCTTTTTCTAAGGCACACGAGGCAACATAATCCAGCAAGGAATGATTGCGGAGCGGATCCTTAAATAGGGGAAGCGCCCGGCAATTAGCCAATTACCGTGACGCTGACCCTTTAAATTTACAAGAACGCGAGCGCGCGAGGGGGCGGGCACGCGCGCATTGGCCAGCAGAGGACGCGGACGAGACAGGAACAAGGCCAGGTGAGTCCCCGGCAGGAGCGGTCCCGCGGCCAGCGGCGGCACCCGACCCCGGCAGGCGCCCGGGGGGGCGGCCACGGGTGCGCCTGAGGAGCGGGGGCAACCGCTACAGTACCCCTCCCTTAGGTCTCCCCCTCTTTTTAGGCTGATGGAACTTACGGAGCAGATATTGATTCAGGATATTGGACTCCGGTTCCCAGGACCTCTCTTCGGGGCCGAAGCCTCTCCAATCTACAAGAAAGAAACACTTACCCCTGATGGTCTTCATGTCTAAGATGTCCATTACTTCAAAAACATCAGGGGACTCTAGGACCGGAGACGGGACAGCGCCCCTCTGGGAGAATCGGTTCAAGACCAGAGGCTTTAGGAGGGAGACGTGAAAGGTGTTAGGAATCCGGAGAGATGGAGGAAGGCAGAGCTTGTAGGATACCGGATTCAGTTGCCGAAGTACTCTGAACGGTCCCAGAAACCGCGCACCCAATTTATAGCTGGGGACCTTGAGGCGTATGTATTTGGACGAGAGCCACACTTTATCCCCCCGAGAGGAACGTTGGGGAAGGTTTCTCCCCTTGTCAGCTTGGGACTTCATGCGGGCTGAAGCCTGGAGTAAAGCTTGTCGGGTCTCTCGCCAAATGACCCCGATATCCCGAACCTGGTTGTCCACGGGAGGAACCTCGAGGCTGAGCCAAGGGGAGGGGAGGGGCGTGGGGTGACGACCATAGACCAAAGGAATGGGGAACGGCCAGTCGATCGAGTCCCGATGTTATATGAGAACTCGGCCCATGGAAGCAGTTCGGACCAGTCCGACCTGGCATCTCGTTCCGGCGCAGGCACACAGAGGCGGTGGTAAGAGCACCCTCCTGCACATACCCCAGTTTGCCGCCTCGCTGCCCCAACCGAGTACCCACGTGCTCCAGGCAACCAGCCCCTAACACTCAGCCAGCAAACATAGATAGAAGATATCTCCTCCGGACACTGCCAAAGGGACGCCTCGGCCATTACCTCCCGCACCGCCACGAAGGAGACACCAGATTGCCCGCCCGCCGCGCTGGCACAAGCCGAACAGAACGGTGACATCTTGAGGTCTGTGCTGACAGCCCAGTTTCCCATCAGCTGTGCCACTCCCGCCTGCTCCCAGGGAGAATAACACAAGCGCCTCAGACTATACAGCCTCAGTAATAGACTACAAAAGCTGGCCCAGGAAGTACAGCAGGCATATAGCCCCAGAAGCTGCAAGCCACCAATATGAAAGTACACTGCAAGCCTCCTCTAGTCAAGCGCAGCATGAAATGGCAAGCCCATGACACAAGAATTGAGGAACTAGAACAAAGGGTCCTCCCAACTTGAAATCGACAATGAAGCCCTGACAGATGAAGCTATCATCTAGTAATAAAAACATCTGATCCTGTTATCGATCGTATAGAGGTACTTGGAAACCGCTCTCGCAGGAGCAACCTGCGTGTGGTGGGGCTCGCATGAAACAGTATAAAGCAATCAGATCTGCAGGATCTCTCAATCTTGCCCTTCCATCATCGCTGGGCATTAACCGCTGCAGCAAGTGTTTGAAACGGCACATAACACCGCATAGGGCCCTGAACCACCCCTCTGGCAGCCCTCATGAAGGGAGACCATGACCCCAAAAACAGACCCCGCGACAGGGAGGAAACCCGAGTGGCGGTCCATCATTTAAATACCTTGACTACAAAACAAGGTTGGACATTCTTAGGCATACCGCACACACAACATATCCCCACCTAACCCTTGTGAGGAAAGATTCTAAGGCTCTTTGAGGACTTTCTCAGCTGACATTTCTAGATACGTTCCGGGCCTTCAGCAAGATTTGTACGCCTGCTGTTCAACAGGAAAGTGGCTTTTCAGATCATGTGCCCTGCCACCCTGAAGGTGGACCTTCAGATGCTACACCACAAATACTACACCTCTTCCAAAGATGACTGAAGAAGAACTCCAATCATTGTCCCATTGGTTCGGGATCACTCCTCCCCCCGGCGGAGCCCTTCCTGTCAATACGGCGATCCTACACCGCGTCCGCCAAGAGGTCTCTCCCACAATGCAGAAGGTTCTCCGTAACACCGGCCGCCTAACAGATGACCCCCCCAGACGTTCCCCAACTTGAGGCGACCCCCTTCAGTGGACTATTTTATCCTGGACTTTCCAGTTACATCAGGGTCGTGAGTAACCCTTTCCCCAAGAGGGTCTTTTCCTTGGGACTTTGACAGGTTATATGTTTATAGTTCACATAGAATACTGGCTTATTGTTAGAATGCAGGTTAACTCTAAACTTGCGCGGGAATCACCGCTTATTTCTTGTAACTATTCTACAAATCTAAAATTGTTCCTGCGTTCTTTCTGATAGTATCTGTCATATTATTTAATACCTTACTTAGTGTAGGTGAAATGACTATTAGGGTTAGTGTCACAAGCTTCTCCTTCTTTCTGGCATTAGGGTTAGGGTGTAAGTTATTGTTTACTTCTATATATTCACTCAACCATTCTACGTACTTCCCCTACGATTGTTCCAGAAAAGAGCGAAGTCCCCCCTTGCGCAATACGAGAGTCCTGAGGGAATTTGATTCGGACTTTCTCCAGCGTATTTTTACGTTAATTGTCTAACTACTTTGTTCATGTTGATTTACATAACGATTATATTCACTCACTGCTTATCAAAGAAGTGCTTGTGCATGGTTACGGTCCTTCTCCAACCTCACGTATCACCACGACCAAGACAGCCCGCACTAGGAAATTTTCCTTGCCAAATTAGCTCCTTAAATACATCTCCCCCCTCCCTAGCGTCCCCCCATGAGAATTATCACATGGAACGTAAAGGGGCTCATTCCCCAAATAAACGGAATAAAGTTCTCCGTCACCTGAAAAAAACTTCGGCCCGAGACGTGCGTCCCCTCAGAACTCATCTGAATCAAGAAGATTTTTCAGAATGAATTGTAGGCTATGCGGGGGTGACATGTTTTTATGGCCCATCGGCGGAGGGGCGGAGGCGCGGTTGGTCCTAACGTTGGTAATAAAGCTTTCCTTCTCGATGGATTCTCATAGATAACCGACCAGGAAAGTAGATGGTCCCATCTGATTTTACAATCTATTTGGGTAGTGACATTAGCTTGTACAATGTATATTGCCCCAACTTCCCGAGCAGCCCCTTATTTTCTCTATTTTAGCACCAAATTCAGCAGAGACCTGTTACCCTCTATCATCATAGGGGGCGACATGAATGTCCACTCTTGACGACAATCTAGATAGGAAACATGGTCCCCCGCTCCGCTACGGCCCAAACACTCATCTTAGCATACCCAACACTGACCTACTTCAGAGATTTTAAATTCCAACAAGATCCTTGACAGCGTGAGGGACCTCCCACGCCCAGACATTAGCAGGGAGTACTCTATTTTACTCCCACCTGCACGCATATCATGGTCCCGTTTGGACTATATACTCACATCCCGCGACCTATAACAAAAACGGATAGTGCTTCCTGAGATCACCTTGATGAAGAATCGTCTCAGATCATATCCCAGTATTGGCCGCAGATTTGCGGAACGTGTTCCCCAAGGGCTCGGATATTTAAACTGGCGCTTCCCCTCCTGTATTTGTCTAAAAACTGAGGAGCTTTCCTCTGACTTGATACAAGGATGGTGGATGGAATTCGCAGACCAACAACGAGGAGATCACTCGGCTGACGTCTCCCTCAATTGGGCTACTGCTAAATCAGTTCTCCGAGCTCGGTAGTGAATTGCCCACTACATCTTCCTATCTGAGGCGTCGAAGAATGCTGAGTACAGAAAAGCAACGGAGGAGGGTGAGGAAGGCTTATAAGAAATTCCTTACACCACGACCCTTCGGCAACTCTAGGAGAGACTCGGGAAATGGCGAAAGGCATGATTTGTGGCAAGGGCACAGGAGGAAGTTCATGCGAACTCCTAACATGAAATCCACTACTGTTATTCCGCGCATGGGAACAAGAGCTGAAAGATCTTGTCCAGACTTCTTAGGGGCAGCTTCTAATCACCCTCTCGACATTACTCACTCCGCACGTTTTCATCTTGGGCACACAACACTCAGACCCACTTCATATAAATGATGCCCTCAAATCCTTTTTACAGGAGGGGAACTTCTATTCCTCCGACCCTGTCTCCGTGGAGGGATACTCAGACGAGGGCTCTAATTTTTGGCTCTCCACAGCCTCCCCCAAACTATCAACAGATCATTAGAATATCACAACGCCGGGAAATCACTACCCAAGATGTACCACTAGCTAATCGCAAACTAACTCTAGGGAAAGCCCCAGGCGCCCGATTTTCTCCGAGAACTTGTACAAAATTTATTGATAGACCCCTTAACCCCTGTTTTGGACTGCTTATTATAATCAGATACTTTGAGGGCTGCGATATACGGCCGGAATCAAAAATGCATTCCATTATAGTGATCCCTAAGAGAGGAAAGGACCCTCTAATCCCTTGCCTCTTATCGACCAATCTCTTTGATTGATACCCGACAGAAAAGATTCAGTCGAAAATTATGGCGGACAGGTTGGCAGAATTGATGCCTTCCCTCTCATAGGTCCCTCCTCAAAAGGGGTTTATTAAAGTGGTAGAGTCAGCTGTGGGATAATTAGAAACAGGTTCTAGGCGGTTTTTGGAGGATCGCGGATACCTCCGCCCCCACCTGACACCACAGTCAATGTATAGCAACGATGCAGAAAAACATACTGAACAATGTCCGTGGGGTGGCTGTGGCGGGATGCTTGACCGTATGGGACCGAGGGCACTTCTGGACCTTCCTTACCTCAGTATACAACACCCTACTGCCAAAACACAACACCCCTTGCTTTCTGTCAAAAAGATTTACTCTACACAAGGAACTCCGCCAGGTTGCCTCCCTATCCTCCCCTTCTATTTGAAATTGCATAGAACCCCTGGTGCCCGATACCTGACAAAGATTCGGATCTATTCACAGGATTAAGTAGGCCACAGACAGGCCAAATCTGGTGCATTGTTTGCGAGGATTACCTGCTCCTCTTATCTATCAGACGTCCGCATCTCGCATATGCCCTAAGATCTTTTTTTCTTGAGAAATTTGCAGATACTCTGCTATAAGATTACCACGTCTAAGAGCGAGTTGTTGGAGTATTGCGGAGTCACCTCTCCCAAAAACTGTCTCTGGCAAACAACTGGGGTTTGGGAAAATTTGTTCCTGTGACCTCCCCACATCACATATCACCGGGATTAAGATCAGCACCGGACCTCCTAGAACACAAATTCACTACAATCTCAACTTTTCCACCCTTGACAAAGGAAAATAGCCGAGAACCAACGTTAAATGGCATGGTCTCCCCTCTCCTTAGCAGGCAGATGCCATGCCGATTAAAATTTTTGCTTCCCACAAATTGTTTATACCCCTCCAGACCATCCCCCTTTTTGATACGAACACTCTGACATTAACACGCTTTAATTTTCGCCTGTCTCTCTCTTCATTTGGAAAGGGGAAAGCCCCGGATAGAGGCGCTGCCAAACTGATGCTACCCGGTTAGCTGATGGCGGCTATAAATCTCCCAAATGTACGGTTGTACAATCTAGCGTGCCTGACCAACTTGTATTAGAACTGGTTCCAGGGGGAACATTCATTACTCTAACTACTATCTGGAACGGACTGGTTTGATCTGTGGGATCCCCTTGCCCTTCTCCACACCAAGCCTTTCCTGCATCCCTCACCGGATCAAAAACACGCTCCTCCTCAAAGACACTATTGCGTCATGGAAGCAAAGTTTCGTAAAACTGCTTCGTCTACCCCTTTCAAAAGTCTAAAAAGAGGCCACTTGTGAGAACCTAACCTGAGATATCCCAACAGGGGACTGGACACCCAATGGTTTAGACTTGTGGAGGGAGAGGGGAATTGGAGCAAGACGGGTCACCTTTATGCGACATGTAAGAACGAGATGGTTGTACCCCCTCTAGAGATAAGATAAAGCGTATTGGGACTCCCCCCTACCCTGGTTATCCTGGCAACTACAAATACTCTCATAATCTGCTAAAAGGCTATCACTCCGTAATTTTATCAAAATTTGCGCCCCCAAACATATTTGATTCCCTGATGGACTGCCACAGCTCTTCCTTTACCCTTCTCACATATATCATAGTCATCTTAAGGATCTGGAATGGAGTGGAGAGGCGAATCCACCTTCAAAAAATGGGAAACGTGTGTTTGGAGGGACTCCGGATGCACCGGATACAAATAATCTCTGAGGCCTTCGCAGACAGTCCCGCAGGGTCCGCCGTGATATGTGAATCTTTGGAGAGAAATCCACTTACAGCAAAATCATCCATCACGTGTACTATGGCTTCAACCATCCCCCCGTCTCAAAAATACCCTAACAGAACCCAGGTATGTCCCAAGTGCAACGCCCCTATCCACTGACATGTGGCATGCATAATGGACGATGTCCCAAACCCCAGTACCTATTGGAATCAGTTTAATTTCGTTTGTACATAAACACTGGCAAATCAAACTAAGATAAGAGCCATGACATACTCATTTACCACCACAGAAAAAAACAAGACCCCCGGATGAAACAGTCCCTTCTCATCTTCCGGCTGAACTTACATTGAATCTTTTTAAAACACAATATCAATCCTTGGATTGCCAAAACGCAGCCTTGTTATTATTTTGGTTAAAACCCCCAAACTCCTCCTTTGCTTCCTTGATAGTGGAGAACCTGAAACAATATTTAGTGGCTGACAGGTTGGAGGCCGGAGCGCCATAAGGAGCAGTGTACCAGAAAAATTTTGTAAAAATGGAAACCTCTCATTCTTTCTCACTCTCCAAGGAGGAATATCCCAGCTCATGGCATCTTCCGCTTTACACGGGTGTATGCGAGGAGAGGCACTGTCGGGCTCCTTGGCGCTCTACAAGTAGAAATCACTGAAACGCGGATCAGCGCCTGCGTTCCATGTTTTTCGCGACTCTGGATGGCCGCTCTGCCCCCCCCCGCCTGAACCACCGTAGTCGTCCCTCACTTCTCCATCCTTCTAACACACCACCAATAGCCGGCTGAGGTGGGCCCGGGGCCCCTTCTCCTGCTCCTATCCTGACTGTAAAGGTGTCGGACTGTCAGGAGACCCTTGGAGGATAGACCAACACATCATTACAAATTGAGCGTAATAGCGTTGGTAGCTGAGACCCCCACAGCTTCTAGCTTTTGTTTAAATTAAGTTAACTATTTAGTTTAATTCAAATTTTCATGCAGAAGCACTTTTTGCCACTTTGTTTGTGGAAGTGTTTGCCTTCAGTCCATGATGATGATGAATTATTATGCTATACTTATCCTCATTGTTTCTTGTAATTCCCTCTGCATCTACTGGGACCTACACCAAATCACTCAAGCGTATGTGGAATTTCATCTTCATGTTTAACGATATGTCGAAATGTGATTCTTCTGCATTTTGCGTCAAAAAAGCAATAAACTTGTTTAAAAAAAAAAAAAAAAAAAAAGTGGCTGAGATACTCCCCCAAGACCTGGTTTACTCTCTCCACACCAATGCCCCATTGTCTGGGGAAGGATACCGCAGATGAGAAATCTAGCTTGATTTGCAAGCGGGGAGAACATAGGAACGCAAAATTTAGAGACAAATTGGACTCCAATCGGAGAACACTAATGTGGGATGGTAGAACCCATCAGGCGAAAAAAGTGATGGACAAAAATGGCCCGCCAATTGGGGGAGCAGAAGAGGAACCAGAAGCGGCACAAAGTTCGGGAACATCTTTGAAAATCGGTCAGTGACACCCAGATTACCAAGATCCCCGAGGAAGGAGGAAGGTCCGTGAAGAAGTCCATGCCTATGTTGTGACCATCGGAGCCTCCGGAACAGCAGAGGACAAGGAGGCCTGTGGCCTATGGGGCGTGGGCACCATAGTTTCGGGCACATGTTGTCACACGAGAGGAACAAAGTCCTTGACATCTTGGAGCAGAGTTGTCCACCAATAGTGCGCGAGATGATGGCATAGGATTCTCGTATCCCTGGGTGGCCGCACCCAGAAGAGAACTATGCCCCCAACCAGATTGCTCTTCCTGACTGCGGACGCGCACATAGTAATCTGCCCGAAGGGACACTAACAGGAGACATCCACAGGAGCCAAACATAGGACCAGCACCCTTCAGGACGTCAATGATGTGTGCTGCGACACAGCTTTCCTCCCCGGAAATGTCAGAAGCACGGAGAAGGGCATCCTCCTATGACATTTTATCTCTGCCGGGTCGGAAAGTGGATCTTAAAAATCAAAGCGAGAGAAAAAAAACGAGACCACCCCCACGGCCTGGCGAGGATTTAGGCGCTGAGCCGTCTGGGAGGTATATTGGGGAGATACTTTTTTTTTTGTCTTGAATACATTAGAAATTTTTATTATTTTCTGATACATAATAATAGACAATGACAGTAGACAGAAAGGACCACGTAATGTGGCGGGAGGAAGGAAGAAGGGGAAACAAGAGGGAAACATGGTAAAACAAGTGGCAAGCGTACGAAACAGTTCATCCCGTCTTAAGGGCAATCAGAGTTTTAAGGATACAGCGACAACATGTCCAGAGAATCAAGCCATTTTAAAACAATTAGAAAAAGATATATAACTGTATCAGTTGTTTCTATAACATGCAAAGGTCTTGTGTCGCACAAACAAGTCGTCACGAGTTTGTAAACGCAGAATAACTCCTCTAGCGCCAAGTATTTAGATGAAGTCCATAGCAAACCAATTGTTCTGCTTTAGCTAGGTAGTTGGAGGAATAAATAGACTGGGCTCGCAATGGTACGGTTTATTGATACTTTGAATCAACTTCAGGAAAGTAAGGGGATTGCGGACTTCTTTCCAATGTGCTTAGCGAGAGGCCATAGTCTAGTTGCTGTGAGAGAATGGTTTAGGATCTGCGTGTGGAAAGAATAGGGATGTCTTCCATATGGTGAGGTCTAGTATGGCGAATATCGGGAAGTGAGAACAAGTGTGCCATTGGAAGATTTCGAGATGGTAAGGGAGATTTCTTATGTCTGTTAAGAACGTCAAAACGCCGATGTCGAGCTCCCTCCAACAGATGTCGCCACTCTTATCCCGAGGCCAATTTTATGGCCAACAGCTCCCGATCTCACCAATGGCATAATTACTTCTGCCGAAGAGAATGTCTTCGAAAAAAAAAAAAACGCATGTGACCGGTCTTGCCCTCTAGGGCCACTTCACAAGGGTCAGGACCGAGCCCCTGCTCCCACGGAAGAGGCATCTCCCTCAGCGCTGAAGGGCCTCTGGATCGCGGACGGACCCAAAAATAAGTGCAGAGTGAGAAAGGCTGCAATCTTCAGTCGGGACGAATGCTCCTACCTCGGCAGAACCGGAGGCCAACTTTTCGGATTAGAGCGTTCTTTCTGGTGAGAACCAAGATGGGAGCCACCAGCGTAGAAAAGTGGGGAATAAACTGCCATAGTAGTTGGCGAATCCTAGGAAGCGTTGAATAGCCCGGAGACCGACAGGTCGGGGCCACTGCTGGATCGCAGAGGGGTTTAGCTGGGTCCATTTGTAGACCTCGATCAGAGACTATTGTACCCCAGGAAAGGAAGGCTGGCCTGGTGAAAGCGGCACTTCTCCAACTTGGTATACAGTCGTTTTGCCCCGAAAGGCGTCGCAGGACCTGGTGTACTTGTAACCGATGGGTCTGTATGTCAGGAGAAAAAATCAAAATATCGTCCAGGTATACAATGACGCAGGTGTACAGCAAGTCCCGAAATACGTCATTGACAAACTCCTGAAATATGGCTGGGGCGTTGCATAGCCCGAAGGGCATCACGAGATACTCGAAATGCCTGTCCCGTGTGTTAAACACTGTTTTCCATTCATCCCCCTCTCGAATTCTGATGAGGTTATAGGCTCCTCATAGATCAAATTTTGGGTGAAGACCTTGGCTCCACGGAGGCGGTCGAAAGCTCAGATATAAAGGGGTAGAGGGTAGCGATTCTTCACCGTGATCTTGTTTAGCCCTCTGTAATCGATGCACGGGTGAAGAGAACCGTATTTTTTCTGGACGAAGAAGAAGCCGGCACCGTCAGGCGAGGAGGACTTGCGTATAAAACCTTTCGACAAATTCTCCTGTATAGGCCGACATGGCCTGGGTCTCAGGCACAGAGAGAGGATAGACCCTACCCTGTGGGGGACTGGTTCCGGGGAGGAGATCTATAGAACAGTCATACGGCCGATGGGGTGGTAACCTCTCAGCCTGTTTCACCGAGAATACATCTCCAAAATCCTGGTACTCCCTGGGCCGATCCTTTAGAAACTTGACGGACGACTGGGGAGGAGAGATGGACACCGGGCGTGGTGCCACCAAACAGAGATCCTGGCACTCCGATCCCCAACGTAGGACTTCGCCTGTCTTCCAATCAAGCGTAGGGGCGTGATGTTGTAGCCATTGTAGCCCCAACAGGATCACCGAAGAAGCACGAGGCAGGACGTGGAAGGAGATCTTCTCCGTGTGTAGGACCCCTACACGGAAGGTCACGGGCCTGGTGATGAACTGAATGGAGTCACTGAGAAGCTCCCCACTGACAGAAGAGATAAGCAACGGCTTTTCCAGGCGGATCACCGAAAAGCGATAGCGAGACACCAAGGAGGCATGAATAAAGTTCCCGGCAGAGCCGGAGTCCAGGAAGGCAGAGACCCGAAGAGATAGGCCCGCATCCGTCGTTACCTCCACTGGCAACAGCAGTCGTGGAGAGGGAGACTGAGCACCTAGGGACGCCTCTCCTATGGCTCCTAGGTGCGAGCGTTTCCCGACCGCTGAGGACGCTGCAGACAACTCCTACGGAAATGGTCCGGGCTGGCGCAGTGGAGGCAGAGGTTCTCCACCCTGCGACGGGATAGTTTTCCCACTCCGACAAGTTTTGCCCGGTCCATCTGCATGGGTTCCTCAGTGGACAACTCTGGGGGAGGCAGCAGAGATCTCTGAAACACAGGAGTCAGCGTAGGTAAACGGCGGGGTTGTGCCAAGTCCCGCTCCTGACGGAGCTCCTGACGGAGCTCCTGCTTTCTCTCTGTAAAACGCACGTCTATGCGAGTGGCTAGATGGATGAGTTCACTCAACGACGTTGGGAGATCTCTAGCTGCAAGGGCGTCCTTTACGCTGTTTGACAGACCCTTCTTAAATGTGGCGCAGAGAGTGGCGTCATTCCATGAGAGCTCGGAGGCTAGGGTGCGGAATTGAACCGCATAATCCCCTACGGAGGAGTCCCCTTGGCGTAGATTTAGTAGCGCCGTCTCAGCGGAAGACGCACGTGCTGGCTCCTCGAAAACGCTGCGGAGTTCTGAGAGGAAGGCCTGTAGGTCTGCGGTCACAGGGTCATTCCGGTCCCAAAGAGGCGTCGCCCAGGCCAGGGCCTTTCCGGACAGCAGGCTCACCACGAACGCCACCTTCGACCTTTCAGTGGGAAACTGATCAGCCATCAGCTCCACGTGCATGGAGCACTGCGTAATAAAGCCTCTGCAGAGCTTCGAGTCCCCGTCGAACTTGGAAGGTAGTGGAAGGCGAAGCTTCTGGCCCACAGTTGCCAGCGGGATGGCCGGGGTAGTAGAAGTCACCAGCGAAGAGGCAAGTTACTGCTGCTGGAAAGCCAGGAGTTGGCGCATCATGGCGGACAGCTGACCCAGTTGCTGAGCTTGTGGCGCGATCTGCTGTGATTGTTGGGCGACAATGGTCGTAAGATCCGCGAGGCCTGGCAGAGGCACCTTGGCGGGATCTATGGCTGGATCTAACTGTAACGGCTGGGTAGTGGATCCTCTGGACCAACGCAAGCGATGATAGTTAAGCCAGGGAGCGGAGTCTAAGTAGCCCCCGGTATTCACCAGAGCCCGCCTCAAAGCGGGATGGACTTGCTGCGGCGTGAGGCTACCAGGTCGCTACCCCTGACGTGACTTGCTTGCGATGGCGGCCGAGGTGCAGCGAGGTACCGAATCGTAATCCAAGAATCGTAGTCGTGGGCAGGCAGTAGGTCAGGGCAGGCGGCAGAGGTTCGTGGTCGTGGACAGGCAGGAAGGTCGGGGCAGGCGGCAGAGGTTCGGAGTCGAGAAACGTAGCTAAGGGTCTGGTACACGGTAAGGCGATAATACACTTGAGGAACGCTTTTTCTAAGGCACAAGGCAACATAGATCCAGCAAGGAATGATTGCGGAGCGGATCCTTAAATAGGGGAAGCGGCCGGCAATTAACCAATTACCGGGATGCTGGCCCTTTAAATTTACAAGAACGCGCGCGCGCTAGGGGGCGGGCACGCGCTCCTTGGCCGGCAGAGGACGCGGACGGGACAGGAACGAGGCCAGGTGAGTCCCCGGCAGGAGCGGACCCCCAGCTCGTCCCGCGGCCAGCGGCGGCACCCGACCCCGGCAGGCGCCCGGGGGGCGGCCACGGGTGCGCCCGCGGCCCGCGAAGCGGGGGCAACCGCTACATCATATAACCCTAAATATCACAGAGCTTGGCTTCTCTCCTCTATCATATAACCCTATTGATAGGATATGCCATCAATGTCAGACAGAGACTTGCATTTGGCTCCAGACCGGGCTCCCGAAACTCTTCATTTTGAACAGAGAAGTGGAAGTGATTATGCTTCCCCTCTCCATTTATTTCAATGGGTTTTCTGAGTAAAAACAAGTAGTGCGTTCAACTGTATTTCAAACTCCCATTTAAACGAAGAGAACTGACATGAACTCCAGGTTTTTGCGCATCGTGTAACACGTCAAATGATGCGTAAGAAAATGTACCATGTTCACTATTGGTGGTATTCTCATAGAAAACAATGAGACACTGTGGTTTCATTTTTGATGTGTATTTTGTTGCATAATGTTCATGTAAAATGTGTATTTTGTGCATCAAAATATGCTTTACAAAATGTTTTGTGAACCCAGCCTAAGGCTAAGTCTACACGGCAAGTGTCAAAATGCCATCCAAAATCCAATGGCATTTTGACACTTGCAGGACCGGGGGTTTTGGCACAGATCTCCACAATAGCTGCGGTCGCGGGTTTTAAGATTTGCAAATCCGAGCAGAATCCAACAGAATATATAGTACATGTTGCATATTCTGCCAGACTTTAAACCTGACGGTAAAATATGCATGGATTTGTCATTGCTGTCTATGCGGCACAGATGGAATTTTGAATTCACCGAATATCCGACAGTAAAGCTTTGAAGTGTAGACATAGCTTAAGGGTGGCAATATTCGATGGGGTTATGCCGCAGCCAAACACCCCTGCACCTCTTGAATTTTTGGGGTCAACACCAGCAAAACTGCACAGCCATTAACAATGTTACCGATTATTAATACTGGTATTTTGCCAGTGTTGTCCGGCTTCTTTTGGCCATACCGTGACTGCGCTGTATATTCCTACTCTTAGGCTAGCATGCTGCACTATTCTGCATGCTGTTCTATGTGCGTTTTGAGTACAGCCGAACACACAGCTGTACTTGGGACTCCTGATGAAAATAATGGAAAAAAGTGCCAAACATGAACAGAGGCTTTTGTGATCAGTTTCCAATATAGGTGCAGATTGCAGAGGTGGGACCCGCACCCATCATACATTAATGGTCTATCCTATCAATGCGCCATCAATGGGTGAGATGGGAACGCCCCTTTAAGCTTTAGTTACATCAAAGACACTAGGTGGCAGTATAAAGTCTTACCTAAGTGTGCAATGTAGTTTGTTCATTATCTTGGGAAGGAATCACTTATACCATGTGATGTTATTGTATGGCAATTACAATCAGCGCAGTAATTAACTTTGTTATCCTGCAGCCTGAGTATCCTGGAAAGCAATGATCTTGTAGTTGTAGGTCTCTAGTTGTTTCATGCAGCTGAAACCAGAAGTTTCCATACACTATATAAAAAGACACATCTGCATGTTTTTCTCACTATCTGACATGAAATCAGAATAAACCTTATCTGTTTTAAGTCAATTAGGAACCAAAATTCTTTATACTTGCCAAAGTTCAGAGTAATGGAAGAGAAAAAATTTTAGGCATTTTTATTACTGTCTGCAAAGTCAAAAGTTTACATACACTAGGATTACTATGCCTTTAAACAATTTGGGACAGCCCATATGATGACTTCATGTCTTTGGAAGCTTCTGATAGGCTTATTGGCAATATCTTGAGTTAATTAGAGACACATATGTGGGTGTATTTTAATTGAATACCAGAAACACACTGCTTCTGTGTGTAACATCATGGTAAAGTCTAAAGAGGTATGATTTCCAGATACCTGAAGGTGCCTCGTTCATCTGTACAAACAATTATATGCAAGTACAAACAAGATGAGAATTTCCAGCCATCATACCGCTCAGGAAGGAGACAGGTTCTGTGTCTTAGAGATGAACGTGCTTTGGTCCAACATGTGCATATGAACCCAGGAACAAAAGCAAACGACCTTGTAAAGATACTGGCAGGTGCGGTTAAAAGTGTGTTATTTTCCACAGTGAATCAAGTAATGTATCAACATGGGCTGAAAGGCCACTCTGCCAGGAAGAAGGCATTACCCCAAAAGAAACATATAAAAGACAGATTAATCTTTGCAAATGCACACAGGAACAAAGACTTACATTTCTGTAGACCTGTCCTGTTGTCTGACGAAACTAATATTGAACTGTTTGGCCATAATGACCATTGTTACGTTTGGAATAAAAGGGGAGAAGCTTGGAAGTCTAAGAACACCATCCCAACTGTGAAACATGAAGATGGCAGTATCATGTTGTGGGGTTGTTTTGCTGCAGGAGGGACTGGTGCACTTCACAAAATAGATGACATCTAAAAGGAAAGAAGATTATGTGGCAATACTGAAGCAACATCTCAAGACATCAGCCAGGAAGTTAAAACTTGGACGGAAATGGGTCTTTGAAATGGACAATGTCCCGAAGCATACTGCCAAACTGATTACAAAGTGGCTTAAGGATAACCAAGTCAATGTCTTAGAGTGGCCATCACAAAGCCCTGATCTCAATCCTATTGGAAATTTATGGGCAAAGCAGAAAAGCCTGGTGCGAGCAAAGCGACCTACAAACATGGCTCAGTTACACCAGTTCTGTCAGGAGGAATGGGCCAAAATTCCTACTAACTATTGTGAGAAACTTATTGAATATCCAAACTTATTGTTTGACCCAAGTCATACAGTTTAAGGGCAATGCTACCAAATACTAATGAATGTATGGAAATTTTTCACTTTGGAAAGTAAAAAAAATTCTCTTCATTATTCTTGCATTTGGCAAATTAAAAAATTTTGGTTCCTAATGCCCAAACCCGGGGGAAAGGGTTTTATTTGATTTCATGTCAGCTAGTGAGAAAAACATGAAAGGGGGGTTTTTTTATAAGTTATGTAAACCCCTGGTTTAACCTTAATACAATTCCCAACATCCCCTGCTTTAAAAATGCGATTTTTGTATTTTGAACGGGTTGAAGACCACTGGTGGACACAAATATTCTGACCCCATACCATAAGGTGCAACTAATTTGTAGGAATCAACTCACATAAACCTAGCTTTAGACTATTCATAGGATTAAGGGGTTACCAGGACCACAGACATGAACATTGGGTGTGCCCAGAAACACCCTAATATAGCCCAACATAAGTCCTGTATGAGCAGAGGCAGCTCATTTCCTGGGTGCACATTATAGTGAAAAAAAACCCTAGTCGGGGATAATGTACGGACGTTTCTGTGTTTTTTTCCCCATTTTATTGTTGCTGAAAAAATTGTAGTTTTTATGGCAGAGAGGGTAGAAAACTTCAAATCTTGTCCAGCAAAATGGAAAATGGAACGTCAGGGAAATACGCATAACTCCTTAAAGGGAAAAATGGCCCTGACAAAGGCTGGATGGCCGGGGAGCATCTGGCAAAAAAAAACAGAAGCGGGCAGCATTAAAATTTATTACTTATTCCAGATCATGGGGGTCCCTGAGGCAGGACAAACCCTCCTCCTCTCCAAACCACGCGCCATCAAACCATGTGGCCCTCACTTACCAAAGATGTAATTTGTTAACACTTATCATCCCCTTATGCCCAAGTTACACCAGAGCATAAGAAAACACTGGCACATCTTGCGTGATGGCTACCCCAATATCCCGGAGTTCCAAACTACAGCAACGATATGCTATAAACGTCCAATAAACATTAGGGACCAACTGGTAAGAGCGAAACAGGGCTCTCCCCCCAAAAACCCCCCTCTCTCACATTTCTCCACTCCCCAAAAGGGGTACTTTTCCTGTCTACATTTTAAAAATTTTTCAAAATTTTATTTAAAGGGGGATCTGTTTTTCATCCATGACCGGGACTCCCATAAAACCAGGGGGCGTCGCTAGGCTTTTTATTTGGGGCTTCCGGCCCCAATAAAACCCCCCTGTGCCCCCGTCTCCCGGGGTCCAGGCCCCTTTCCCTGGGGCCGGACACCGACTGGCCCTTTAGCGGGATGTGCGTCCCCTGGACGCACAGCGCTGCGGGGCTTTGCGGGGCAGAGAGCGAGCGCTTTCCCCCGCCCCCCAGACAGTGTCGGACCCGCAGGTCCCACACCGAGGGCCGCCAGTCCCCCCAGCGTGGGACCCCCCCGCCCCTGCGCCCAGCCGGAGCGTCGCATGAGTGATGTCATCGCGACGCGCCTGTCCCCGGGGGGCACAGCGCGTCAAGGGTGCGCCCAGGAGCTGCCGGGGGAGCGCGGGCTGAAGGACAGAAGAGGAGCGCGCTTTTGCCCGGGGGGGTTAAGGTGAGTATTTCGTTTTATTTTTAAAAAAGGTTAACCCGCCTCATGCCCCCTAATGCCTGCCGTGGCCCCCATACCCCGCCTTGGCCCCCATATCCCCGCCTGTGGCCCCATAATGCCGCCCGTGGCCCCCCCTACCACTGGGGCCCCATTCCCCGCCTGTGGCCCCCCTATCCCCGCCTGGCCCCCATAATGGCTGCCTATCCCCCTATAATGCCCCGCCTGTGGCCCCCATATAGCCCTGGCCCCCAATCCCCTTTCTGTGCCCCTATAAAAGCCTGCCTGTGGCCCCCATAATCCCTGCCTTGGCCCCTATAATGTGCCTGTGGCCCCAACATGCCTGCCTGTGGCCCCCATATCCCGCCCGTGGGCCCCCCAATACCCGCCTGTGGCCCCCATAAAAGCCCGCCTGGCCCCTATATACCTGCCCCGTGGCCCCCAAACTGCCTGTGGCCCCCCCACAATGCCTCAGTGCCCCCTACCGCCCCAGTGCCCCCCTATCGGGCCCCGTGCCCCCATAACTGCCCCTGCCCCCAAAAAACTGCCTCATGCCCCTATAATGCCTCATGCCCCATAACCTTTTGTGGTCCCATATACCTTCTTTGGGGCCCCCCTATCTCCTCAGTGCCCCCATTAAATCCTCAGTGCCCCATATCCCTTTTTGTGGCCCCTATAACTGCCCCAGTGCCCCCATATCTGCTGTGGGCCCCCTATACTGCCCCATCCCCTAAACACCTTTTGGCCCCCTATACCCGCCCGTGGCCCCTAATACTGCCTGTTCCCCTATATACCTCCCGTGCCCCCTTTTAAATGCCCGGCCCCCCTATATATGCCTTGGCCCCATTTTACCTTTCCTGTGGCCCCATAACCCCCCTGTGGCCCCCCCCCCTAACTGCTTCAAATCCCCTATATACCCAACTGAGGGGACTGCTATACCTATAATTAAGGGGTGTGGAAAAAGTGGGATTCTAAAGTATTTGTGTCCAAATCCCCAGGGGCAAGTATTGGCCCCGGGGGCAATAGCATAAGGTTGAACCGATGGGGAAAAAAAAAGGGGAAAATGAACACGCTGAACAGAAAAAACTCTCCGTGAGTTACTAAAGTAACCATGTAATACTTATATTTTTTTTCAGAGTCACATACAAATAGTATTACCCCTATTTGGGCCTGAGGGTAATAACATCCCCACGTCTTGACATGGGGTCCCCCCACTATCCCGGGTACGTATGGCGGGGGGATATTATCAGAGCCGTGACGCTGGTAGTCACTGTGGGGTCTGGGGGATTATTTGAGCCTTAAGTAGTAATATTTGGGGTCCCCTTGTTTTGTAGGAGGGTTTTAGAACAACACTCGTTTTGGTATAATTTGCCCATGGTAAATTTTAGTTTTTTTTGACTGTTTAGGGTTTTATCAATGTAGGTGAGATTTCTGAAAAAAGTAAATTTGCATTTGGGGGGTTTTACTGGGACATGACTGCTGAGGGGAAAAGGACGGGGTCTTTTTTGGAATGTAAAAATTTGTGACAGGGAAAACAAAGGGTTTTTTCTTGAAAAAAAAATCCCCAGTTCACAATGAGGGCCGGGAAAAATGTCGTGTGGGGAACCCAGCCCTACCCGAAAAACACAAGGGCCCGAGCCCCCCGGATGTTTTTAGGAACCCTGCAACGCCCTTCATAAAAACCAAGGGTTTTTTTTTAAATTGCGCTCCTCTCATGTTGTCTACCTGCTCAAATGTCCTTTTTGGATTTAATAGATCGTTTTGGGGGAAACAACCCAGCGTATCAAAGACCGATTATCATCCCACAAGTCAACAATACGGTGCAAAAAGACTTGGCTTCCCCTCCCAGCCCCTTTTTGTCGAAAAGGACCCCAAATCAATCATTACTTAAAGTACTTGAACATGTACCCCGGTCCCGACGTGGCGGAACTACCCAAATTTTAAAAAAAACTTGGGGATATTGGATACACGCCGGGGATCACTCCACCCAGGACCCCTCAAAGGGAATGCGACTAATTTTTAAATTTTTTATTTATTGGTTCCTTTGCTCCGTCACATATCCCTAACATGATACAGTCTACCTTTTCAAGAGTACTATATTCCCTTTAGTCTGCTCTCAGTGTTTATCTTGTATACTATATATTTTGATGTCTTATATATTCCTTTACAGAATCGCTAAGTTTTTGCGTTTTCCCATTAAATGGGAGATTTTCACTATTTCGAACTTGTACACTGTTGCTATTTTCCTGACTTATATAGAATTTATTCTGCCTTTCTATCTATCTATTATACTAATGTACTGCTACCATTTAACATCAATTTCAATATACCTTTTCTATCCTTTTTATTTATTTATTTATTTTTTTAATAACACTCATCCCCTTTAATAGGACCTATTTCAGTTCACACGACATTATGTATTGAATATTTACTTGTTCTTAGCCTTTATGCATTATGGCTACTGTGTTGGTTATTTCAGGGAGTTATTTATGTTACCCTTGTGGTTCCAATATGCTTTATGTAATCACATATTTATCTACTGTAACTCAAATTTTAAGCTACATTTTGTATTTATTTGATTGCTCTTCTGTTATACCCTTTAAAGTCCCCTTTTTAGGGGTAATTTTCTTTGATCTATGTCTCTCATAGTTATTGCCTAGTGGCGCTGTTACATTATAGACTTCTGCCTCTTTCTTCTCCTCTGGTGCGGCTTTTCTCCTTTATCCCAGACATAGACGCATCATGCGCTGGCCCGTCTTCACATCACGCCTACGCTCTTCTTTCATACTCCGCGCTCTACTTCTATTCCCGACTAGGCATGCGCCGGCGTCTTTCGCCCCAAACTGATTTGAGTCCCGTGGGGTTACAGGCACCCACGGCGCACAAAGGGCCACTCCTCTTTTTGGCGTTCTAAGCTCTAGGGGACTCCTTGTTCTCTCTTTTTTCTGTGTCTACAACCTCTACATTATTTTCCTATAACTCTTAACTTCCACTTGTGTCTTTCCCCCACAGTTTCCTATTCCAGGTCCCCTCTGGGTAAGACATTACTTCCCCGCCCTTTCCTTTTCTTCCCCCGCAATGATCCTTATACCATATCTGACTTAATTCACTGCTTCCTCTAGATTATACCTCCTAAGCATGTTTTCCCTCAGTTTTTATCATTTGCGCTAAACTACACAAGGGTATTCCACCTTTTTGCTTTCACTTCCTTACTTTTATCCTCCGTTTTGCTTTTATTTTCCCTTTGGGCTCCCGTTTTTTTCCCCTTTTCTCTTTGTCCACTACATTCTTTTCCCTTCTATCTGTTTCCACTTTTTTGTCTTACACCTTTGACATAGTTGTATTTTTTGGGGCTTGTTTTTTCCCTTTTCAGTGTTTCAGGCTGAAAAGGCGAAGGATCATCAAAACGTTCCAAAAATATCACATTTCCCTTAACCATATTGAATATTCTATACATTTTAAATATATCACCTTGGATTTTTGTAGGAAACAATTTCACGAAATTTTAAAAATTGTATAAAAACTTGTAACCACACAAAATATTCTAAACCCCATAAGCAAACCTTGAGTGCTGTGGATTTTAAATTTTTTGTTCATGGGGGTCCCTGAGGCAGGACAAACCCTCCTTCCTCTCCAAAATTATAAGGTGGTGGCATATCCTATAGATCTATGCCATCACCTTATAAGTTGAAAATACACTTAAGTAGTAGTATAAGCCGTAGTACATACATTCCAAGTATTAAGATCATGAGAATTTAATGAGCTTAGAGACTGGCCAGTGGTCATCTGAGTGCATGGCATAAAACAGATTTATCCATTTCTTAACTTTAAGGGTATGATCACATGATATATTGCGGCACGTGCTGTACATGCCGCAATACATTGTGTGTTTGGGAGCTCGCGCTGATCAGTGCATACTCATGAGGCGCACGGGGGGAAAGGAGGGGAGCCCACGGCCCCATAGCAGCATTACAGTGTCCTAACCTGTGAATAAATGAAAAATATACTTATCTCCCCTGGTACAATACGATCGTATTGACGAGGGGGAAGCAGGCGTAACCCAAATTTTTTCTCTATAAGAGCTAGGGATTACCGCAATTGCGGGGCGCATTTTGCGACGTATTAAGCGCAATACACGGTGAAATACGTGCCGAATTGCGCCCCAAAATAAGCCATGTGAACATACCCTTACACTACAAAATGCTGTTTTTTGGCTTTGTCATCTCCCACCTAGACTGCTGCAACATCCTTTATCGTGATCTCCCATCTATCATTCTGCTGCATGGTAACTCTACCTGTTTCCTCTTATTCTTCTGCCTTTCCTTTCTTCCAATCCTTTCACTGCTTGTACATTGCAAAGTGAATTCAGTTTAGACTACTAATCATGACATATAACCTGTCCCCCAGGTTATACTACAACCTACAATAACCATACTGTCAGTACACCACCATACACACGTGTCCAACCTGAAAACCCATCTCTTCAGGATAGCCTACAATAACCCTGCTGCCCCTACACCACCATACACACATGTCCAACCTGAAAACCCATCTCTTCAGGATAGCCTACAATAACCCTGCTGTCACTACACCACCATACACACGTTCCAAGCTAAAACCCATCTTTTCGGGATACCCTACAATAACCCTGCTGCCCCTACACCACCATACACACAGCCCAAACCCAAAACCCATCTCTCAGATAGCCACAACCAACAATAAACCCTGCCCCCACAAACCACCAAATAAACAGTCAAACCTGAAAACCCATCTCTTCAGTAGCCTACAGCCTACAATACCCTGCGCCACTAAAAAACCACCATACCACTGTCCAACCTGAAAACCCATCTCTTCAGGATAGCCCAGAGATTACAATAACCCCGCTATCACTACACCACCATACAGACATGTCCAACCGAAAACCCATCTCTTCGGGATAGCCTAAATAACCCGCACCTACACCACCATACACACATACCAACCTGAAAACCCATCTCCTCAAATAGCCTACAACCTACAATAACCCTGCGTCACAACCACCATACACACCCCGTCCAACCCTGAAAACCCATCTTTTTCGGAGCCACAATAACCCTGCTGCCACTACCACCATACACACATGTCCAACCTGAGAACCCATCTCTTCGGATAGCCTACATCCTACAATAACCCTCGCCACTACCCCACCATACATACTGTCCAATCTGAAAACCCATCCTTCAGGAAGCCTACAATAACCCTGCTCCACTACCCACCATACACACTGTCCAACCAAAAAACCAATCTCTTCAGGATAGCTACAAAAACCCTGCTGCCACACACCACCATACACAATGCCAGCCTGAAAACCATCTCCTCAGATACCTACAATAACCCCTGCCACTACCCACCATACACACATGCCAAACCCTGAAAACCCATCTCTTCAGGAAGCCTACAGCCTACAATAACCCTGCGCTAGTAAACCACCTACACACATTCCCAAACCCAAAAACCCTATCTCCCAGGAAAAAGCCACAAAACCCGCTGCCACAACTCCACCATAAAACCTGTCCAACCTGAAAACCCATCTCTCCGGGATAGCCTACAATAACCCTGCTGCCACTACCCCACCATACACACATGTCCAACCTGAAAACCCACCCTTTTCAGGATAGCCACAGCTTACAATAACCCTGCTGTCACTACAGCACCATACCACATGTCCAACCTAAAACCCATCTCTTCGGGATGCCTACAATAACCCTGCGGGCCACTACCCACCTACACACATGTCCAACCTGAAAACCCATCTCTTCGGGATAGCCTACAATAACCCTGCTGCCCCTACATCCCCAAACACACATGCCCAAACCTAAACCCATCCCCAGGATACCTACAATAACCCTGCGCCACTACGCCACCATACACACATGTCCAACCTGAAACCCATCTCTTCGGGATAGCCACAGCCACAATAACCCTGCTGCCATACACCCCCATACCACATCCCCCAACCAAAAACCCATCTTTTCGGGAAAACCTACAAAAAACCCTGCTGCCCTACAAACCCCAAACCTACAACATGTCCAACCTGAAAACCCACTCTTCGGGATACTTACAAAAACCCTTCCACAAAACACCACCATAAACACATTCCAACCTGAAAACCCTCTCTTCGGGATAGCTTACAATAACCCTGCGCCCTACACCACCATACCACTTGCCCAACCAAAACCCCCCTCTCTTCGGGGATACGACAATAACCCCCTGCTCCCACTACACCCCATACACAATGTCCAACCTAAAAACTCACTCTTCAGGATAGCCTACAATAACATGCCATACTCCCTAGTAAAGCTAAAAATAGACTGAACACGCATAAGGCAACATGGGCACCCATGCTATTAAAGAAAAATACCCAGGGGGCACTGATTTGGTGGTAACCCAAAATCTCTCCACTAGGTGGACAGAAACTGAACCAAAAATTGGGGCATCTATTTACATAGCATGCAAAAAGCCCAAAATTTTTTCCCCCTTTTTCTGTATATTTTTGTGATTTTAAGGGATAAAAGGGCCTGGGTAAATGGGATCCGTGAAATAGCTTTTCAGGCTTACAATATAGTGGCCATTATGTTAACCAATACCTCATATTTGATATTTTTCCAGTATGTGAACATAGTTTTTTGGCAAAACAGAACTGGGGATTGGATGCAAGTAGAATACCAGCAGCCGTCCCCCTCATGCATGGAAGGTGTGCAATCGTCTGTCTTACGGGTATTTGTGCATCTGTTTAGTCTCCCAACGTATGGTACTGTGGCTTTTTTGCATGCTATGTGAATAGATGTCAATTTTAGGTGAAGCTTTCTGTCCACCTAGTGGAGAGATATATGGATTACCACCAATCAGCTGCACCTGGGTGTTTTTCTTTTATAGCATGGGGGCCCATGTTGCCTCTATGCTGTGTTCAGTCTCATTTCAGCTTTACTAGCAGTGAATATGGCCATGTTTCTGTTTTTCTTCTGAGTTAAATTTTTGTCCCCCTTTTTCTGTATATTTTGTGATTTTAAGTGAGTGTAGAGACCTGCAATAAATGAGGAGCAGTGAAGTAGGCTTGCAGGCTTACAATATAGTGGCCATTATGTTAACCAATACCTCATATTTGATATTTTTCCAGTATGTGAAAATAGTTTTTTTGTTCAACAGTACTGGAGATTGGATGCAAGTAGAATACCAGCAGCCGCCCCCCTCATGCATGGAAGGTGTGCGAGCGGCTGTCTTACGGGTATTTGTGCATCTGTTTAGTCTCCCAACGTTTGGTACTGTGGATTTTTGGCTTTTTTGATTGCTTTGTGAATAGATGTCAATTTTAGGTGAAGCTTTCTGTCCACCTAGTGGAGAGATATATGGATTACCACCAATCAGCTGCACCTGGGTGTTTTTCTTTAATAGCATGGGGGCCCATGTTGCCTCTATGCTGTGTTCTGTCTAATTTCAGCTTTACTATCAGTGAGTTTGGCAATTTTTCTTTTTTTCTTCTTAGTTAATTTTTTTCCCCCCTTTTTCTGTATATTTAGCCTACAATAATCCTGCTGCCCCTACACCACCATACACACATGTCCAACCTGAAAACCCATCTCTTCAGGATAGCCTACAACCTACAATAACCCTGCTGCCACTACACCACCATACACACATGTCCAACCTGAAAACCCATCTCTTCAGGATAGCCTACAGCCTACAATAACCCTGCTGCCACTACACCACCATACACACATGTCCAACCTGAAAACCCATCTCTTCAGGATAGCCTACAATAACCCTGCTGCCACTACACCACCATACACACATGTCCAACCTGAAAGGCCATCTCTTCAGGATAGCCTACAATAACCCTGCTGCCACTACACCACCATACACACATGTCCAACCTGAAAACCCATCTCTTCAGGATAGCCTACAATAACCCTGCTGCCACTACACCACCATACACACATGTCCAACCTGAAAACCCATCTCTTCAGGATAGCCTACAGCCTACAATAACCCTGCTGCCACTACACCACCATACACACATGTCCAACCTGACAACCCATCTCCTCAGGATAGACTACAATAACCCTGCTGTCCCTACACCACCATACACACATATCCAACCTAACAACCCATCTTTTCAGGATAGCCTACAACCTACAATAACCCTGCTGCCACTACACCACCATACACACATGTCCAACCTGAAAACCCATCTCCTCAGGATAGCCTACAATAACCCTGCTGCCACTACACCACCATACACACATGTCCAACCTGAAAACCCATCTCTTCAGGATAGCCTACAAGCTACAATAACCCTGCTGCTACTACACCACCATACACACATGTCCAGAATGAAAACCCATCTCTTCAGGATAGCCTACAGACTACAATAACCCTGCTGCCACGACACCACCATACACACATGTCCAACCTGAAAACCCATCGATACAGGAAGGCCTACAAGCTACAATAACCCTGCTGCCACTACACCACCATACACACATGTCCAACCTGAAAACCCATCTCTTCAGGACAGCCTACAATAACCCTGCTGCCACTACACCCCCATACCCACATGTCCAGACTGAAAACCCATCTCCTCAGGATAGCCTACAATAACCCTGCTGCCACTACACCACCATACACACATGTCCAACCTGAAAACCCATCTCTTCAGGATAGCCTACAATAACCCTGCTGCCACTACACCACCATACACACATGTCCAACCTGAAAACCCATCTCTTCAGGATAGCCTACAATAACCCTGCTGCCACTACACCACCATACACACATGTTCAACCTGACAACCCATCTGCTCATGATAGACTACAATAACCCTGCTGTCCCTACACCACCATACACACATGTCCAACCTGAAAACCCATCTCCTCAGGATAGCCTACAACCTACAATAACCCTGCTGCCCCTACACCACCATACACACATGTCCAACCTGAAAACCCATCTCTTCAGGATAGCCTACAACCTACAATAACCCTGCTGCCCCTACACCACCATACACACATGTCCAACCTAAAAACTGGGAACCAACAGCTCTCTGCACCAAAAGGGAAAGTGATAAATTTGTGCAACTTTTCTTAGACCTAACCAGTCTCACAGCCTCTCCCTTCTCAATTCTTACAGAACTAACTCCTCCCCGCAGTTTCCCAGGCTTTTCCTTTTTCCTTCTCCCATTCCCAGAGTCTTAATGACATGTACTGGCAGAAAAGAGAATTGCTGGCTCCAGCCCTACAAGAATACCATGTATAGAGGAGTTGGGGCCATAGCTGTATAGGTTTTATGGTCAGGGCTAGACAAAGAAGATAATCTAGAATTAGAACTTCACCAACAAGTCTTCTACTTTGGAACTCATGACTCCTAAAAACATTCTGTGCAATGTTTAAAATTAGACATCAAGCAGTGAGGTACAAGAGATGGGTTGCAAAATGGAAAACTGTTAAGTCTAAGTAATATGACAAGATAACCTCACTTTAATGGAGAAGACAGATTGCTGATTACTCCTGTACCTTGTTTGTTGCAGTTTTCCATTGTGTAAAAAAATTAAATTAAAACAGGTTTAAAAAAAAAACTTGAACATAGCGCCTGAGCTCATCAGTTTGGACTTTGTTGGTTCCTGGCTTTTGGAAATCTTTAGCTTTAAGGGGTTTTCTCTCCATGCAGTTTCACAGAGCTACAGTTAGCTTTAGACTCACACTTTCTGGTCAGGCTGTGGGTGGGTCTAAAGGATTGATTGGCATATCAACTCTGCTATTCTTAGCTGAGCTTGTTACACTGAAATGACTGCAGGAGATGTAAAATCTGTAGTACACAATACTACAGAGCTCTAAGGATTGAAAACATGTCATGATCTTAAATAAACAACGCTCTGTTCCTAGAGATTACACAGAGCATGGAGTGACATCAGCATGGAGGGACAACAGTTTCCAGAGGAGAGAGAGATGGTCAGTAACCAAGAGAAATTTGTGTGCACTCAGAAGAGATAAAATTTCTCTCTTATTTCCTGAACAAAGCAAAGTCTTTATTTACCTTACCCTACATTTTTAAAGCTAATCACTGTGTTGAGAAAAACCCTTTAAGAATGTTAGGTATAGAAACTCAGTGACTTTCTTGATGCTGATGGAGTGTAGTGCACACGCTGTTGATTCAATACGTTTAAGGAACCATGAAACTCTGTTTAAGCTTCTGGTAGTATGTTACAAGAGCAGGAGTAGATGAGCAGATTGATATATAGTTTGTGGGGAAAAAAAATCAGTATAACTTGAGGGTGACATACGCTAGGCCACAGCAGTTCACACCCGGCCTGCACTCCGGCTACACTATGAGCACCAAACAACCCCCCACACGGTCCAGACCTCTAGCAACACATACACCGCCACCACCTTTCACTTTTTATAAAGGAACTGAATATACAGTATGTCACAAAAGTGAGTACACCCCTCACATTTTTGCAAATATTGTATTATCTCTTTTAATAGGACAACACTCAAGATATGACACTTTCATACAATGTGAAGTAGTCAGTGTACAGCTTGTATAACAGTGTAAATTTGGTGTGCCCTCAAAATAACTCTACAGTCCCTGACAGAAGTTCTGTCGCTGATCCATGTTATGGAAACCAAAGCTTATAACCTGACTTAAAATTCATCTATCAGTTTTAGGAATGAAACGAATGACTCATATGAAAGCTGAAACCCTCCCAAATTAGTTTTTTTTTTTAACTAAAATAAATTTGCTTCACTGTTGAAATATTGATCATTTAAGGAACACAGAAAGGTCAGATTTTGGCAAGACAAAAGTTTTGTCGCCTTGTCGTATAATGCACCCAATCCTAGTTTACAGCTTCACCTGTGCTCACTAATTGATCGATTAAATAGTGGGTGTGTATAAAAAGAACTCTCGCACCCCAGACCTCCACTTGAACTGCAACTTGACCTCTGACAACATGCCAAAAATCCACCCTGCGACCAAAGCCTTGATAATCAAGAGGCTGAAGACCAATATCAATAGCCTAAAATATCAAGAAGTATTAGCTACCTCTTACATTTCCTATCATAAAAGGGGTCAAATTTTGCAGCAGCATGGTGCTCCATCTCATACATCCATCTCCACATTAAAGTTCCTCAAGGCAAAGAAGATCAAGGGGCTCCAGGACTAGCCAGCCTAGTCACCAGACATGAACATCATTGAGCATGTTTGGGGTAGGATAAAAGAGGAAGCTTGGAAGACAAAACCAAAGCATCTTGACGAACTCTGGGAGGCCTGCAAGACTGCATTCTTTGGTATTCCTGATGTCTTCATCAATAAATTGTATTTGTAAATTGTGGAAACGCATGGATGCAGTCCTTCAAACTCATGGAAGTCACACAAAATATTAAATATGGCTCTAATAGCACCACAACTTCATTCACCAATGTTATGAAACATATCTTTGTATTTGATGTGAATTATTTTTTTGATTTTCACATTACTTTCTGTGGGCGACAAAACTTTTGTTTTGCCAAAATCTGACCTATGTTCCTTAAATGATCGATATTTCATAAGTGAAGCAAATTTATTTTCGTTAACAAAACCTTATTTAGGAGTGGGAGGGTTTCAGCTTTCATATGAGTCACTTCTAAAACCAATGGATGAATTTTAAGTCAGGTTATAAGCTTTGGTTTCCACAACATGGATAAGCGACAGAACTTCTGTCAGGGACAGCCTTAATTAGATGCCCTTGGTTACCTGAGAGTTTACATTAGACACGACCAGGACATTGATCTAGCGGGCGTCTGCACTTCTTATCTCCTGGCAGGGAACATGAATGAGCTTTTAAGGCAGGCATCCTCCAACTGCAGCCCTCCAGCTGTTGGGAAACTACAACTCCCATCATTCCCCCTGTTACAGATTATATAATTGCATGATGGGAGTTGTAGTTTCCCAACAGCTGGAGGGCCGCAGTTTGAGGATGCCTGTTTTAAGGGACTGGGGAAAAAAGTCTTTGTCTCCTGTATAGAGAATCCACTAGTTCTAATGTAATTTTCAGAGTAAAGATTGCAGAGCAGCCCTTCTCACCCCTCCCCCACCTCCTTCGCCCCTGCAGCTTTGAAAGGACTGTGGAAAAATTATCCTTTGTCTCCTGTATAGAGAATGCACTGGTTGGCTCACTGTGTCCATGAAGGAATGAACGAAAGCTGCCTGCCAGGAGCTAATCTCTCCTGAGCAGATAAGAGGCATAAAACAAGACCCATTAACTTGTGCACAATAGTTCTCCTCTGTGATGTAGCAAAACAATGTTTGCTCAACTATAGATACTGAGCCTCGGGAACGTGCAGAGGAGGTGGTGCTATGACGTCACAGAGGAGGTACTTGTTTTTTTTTTTAAGCACAGAAACACAACGCCCCTCTTTTCAAGGCTCAAGGCTCAAATTCAGCCTGTTAGCTGAGGAAATCCCTTCTTGGCAAAACCCCAAAAGGGATGTAGATGGCCACAATGATAACCTGTTCTTTTGCAGGTCAACAACAGGACAGTGTATTTCTAATACACAAATCGGCCAGGCACCACCTTTACCCTGGGCTGGCTGTTCTTTTTCAGGTTTATACATACAGGGCATGTAGTGCTAATACACAATCTTTGGGTCAGGCACCACCTTTACCCTTCTGGCGTTCTTCCAGGGCAAAAAACCGGGGAGTGGAGCCAATACCACAAATCTGGCTCAGGCACCACCTTTAAACCCGGTCTGGCTGTTCTTCTGCAAGTCAAACATACAGGGCATGTAGAGCCAATACCCAAGGGGTGGCCCAGGGACCACCTTTACCCCCGGGCTGGGGTGTTTTTCGCGGTCAACATACAGGGCATTTAAGCCAAAACCCCAAACTGGCTCAGGCACCATCTTTACCCTGCTCTGGGTGTTCTTCTGCAGGGCATACATCAGGCCAGTTAGAGCCAATACCACAAGTCTGGGTCAGGCACCACCTTTAAACCCCGGTCTGGCTGTTCTTCTGCAGCAACATAAGGCACAGTTAGAGCAATACCCAATCCCGGCTCAGCACCACCTTTCCCCCCTTCCTGGGTGTTCTTCTGCAGTCATACAACAGGCATGTAGGCCAAAACCACAACTGGCTCAGGCCAAAACCTTACCTGGTCTGCTTTCTTTTTGCAGTCATACATACAGGCTCAGGTAGGGGCCCTAAACCCCAATCCCGCTCAGGCACCCCCCTTTACCCTGGTCTGGCTGTTCTTCTGCAGGTCATACATAAGGCCTCGTGTAGAGCAATACCACAATCTGGCTCAGGCACACCTTTACCCTGGACTGCTGTTCTTCTGCAGGTCATACATACAGGCTAGTGTAGAGCAATACCACAAGTCTGGCTCAGGCACCACCTTTTAACCCTGGTCTGGCTGTTTCTTCTGCAGGTCATACATACAGGCAGTGTAAGCCATACCACAAGTCTGGCCAGGCACCACCTTTACCCGGTCTGGCTGTTCTTCTGCAGGTCATACATACAGGAGCAGTGTAGAGCCAATACCACAAGTCTGGCTCAGGCACGCACCTTTACCCTGGTCTGGCTGTTCTTCTGCAGGTCATACATACAGGAGCAGTGTAGGGCCAATACCACAATCTGGCTCAGGCACCACTTTACCCTGGTCTGGCTGTTCTTCTGCAGGTCATACATACAGGACAGTGTAGAGCCAATACCACAAGTCTGGCTCAGGCACCACCTTTACCCTGGTCTGGCTGTTCTTCTGCAGGTCATACATAAGGACAGTGTAAGCAAATACCACAAGTCTGGCTCAGGCACCACCTTTACCCTGGTCCTGGCTGTTTCTTCTGCAGGTCAAACATACAGGGCAGTGTAGAGCCAATACCACAAGTCTGGCTCAGGCATCACCTTTAAACTGGTCTGGCTGTTCTTCTGTAGTTCTTACATACAGGGCAGTGTAGAGCCAATACTACAAGTCTGGCTCAGGCACCACCTTTACCCTGGTCTGGCTGTTCTTCTGCAGGTCATACATAAGGCCAGTGTAGAGCCAATACCACAAGTCTGGCTCAGGCACCACCTTTACCCTGGTCTGGCTGTTCTTCTGCAGGTCATACATACAGGATCAGTGTAGAGTCAATACCACAAGTCTTGCTCAGGCACCACCTTTACCCTGGTCTGGCTGTTCTTCTGCAGGTCATACATACAGGCGCAGTGTAATGCCAATACCACAAGTCTGGCTCAGGCACCACCTTTACCCTAGTCTGGCTGTTCTTCTGCAGGTCATACATACAGGCGCAGCCTATTGCCAATACCACAAGCCTGGCTCAGGCACCACCTTTACCCTGGTCTGGCTATTCTGGCTATGTTGTGCGACGCCCCCAGAACACCCCAAATCTTTGGCGCATTAGAAAGGAACTTATCGCGCCAAAGTTTGGAGTGGACCTGTTCATACATTCTTTTTGGCCCAAAGTACACCAGAAAACTGGAACAGCCCCGTTCATACATGTCGCCCATTGTGTCTAATTTGCCATTTTTTTCTCCACAGTGTCATGTGACTCATCAGTGTTACAAAGTCTCAGGTGTGAATGGGGAACAGGTGTGTTAAATGTGGTGTTATTACTCTCACACCCTCGCAGAGCGGTCACTGGAGGCACAACATGGCACCTCATGGGAAAGAATTCTCTGAAGATCTGAAGAAAAGATTTGTTGCTCTACATAAATATGGCCTAGGCTATAAGATTGCCAACACTCCGAAAATGAGCTGCAGCACGGTATCCAAGACCATACAACGGTTTAAGAAGACAGGTTCCACTCAAAACAGGCCTCGCCATGGTCGACTAAAGAAGTGGAGTACTCCGTGTCATATCCAGAGATTGCCTTTTCAAAATAGATGTGTGGGTGCCACCAGCATTGTTGCAGAGGTTAAATTGGTGAGAGGTCATGCTGTCAGTGGTCCATATGCCGCATACTGCATCCAATTGGTCTGCATGACAGTCATCCCAGAAGGAAGTCTCTTCTAAAGATGACGCACAAGACTAAGGACATGGATTTACATTGTATTATAGTGTTGTCCCATGAAAAGATATACTGTAACACAATATTTTCAAAAATGTAAGGGGTGTATTCACTTTTGTGAGATTCTGTAACTATATACTACCGGTCACGTGCACCAGCAGGCACTTAAACTCTTCTGAGATTTTCTGGGTTCATTAGGGCAACAAGGCAAAACTATCGAAGTTTTAAGCTTTAATATACAGGTAGAGTGCTTAGTTACAAAAATTACAAAATAAGAGAATATAAATAAAAACATGCAGAACAGCATATAAACAAAAAGGAATAAAATACGAAAAACAGACTCACCAATTCGATAGGTGCAAAAATGTCCCGCTGATGAGTGCAGCTGAAGACAAGCGGACAGACCTACGCCAGGTGGTAACTCCTGGAACTGACAATGGTCTTTGACCCCCAAGGTGTTTTATGGAAACTCAAAAAAACCCCTCAGCCCCTCCTCTTGCTTAGGTCACAGAATTTCCATTTCTGTCATTACCTAAAGCCGGAAATCCTTGCAAACAAGATAGAAGGTGTGGTTGGGTTCCTTAAATATAATCTCATAAGTTAATAATGGTAAACATTGATTAAGGTCTTCTTCTTCTTCTCATAGCTTCTTCTTCTTCTTCTTCTCATAGCTTCTTCTTCTTCTTCTTCTCATAGCTTCTTCTTCTTCTCATAGCTTCTTCTTCTTCTCATAGCTTCTTCTTCTTCTCATAGCTTCTTCTTCTTCTTCTTCTTCTTCTCATAGCTTCTTCTTCTTCTTCTCATAGCTTCTTCTTCTCATAGCTTCTTCTTCTTCTCCTCATAGCTTCTTCTTCTTCTCCTCATAGCTTCTTCTTCTTCTCCTCATAGCTTCTTCTCCTCATAGCTGCTTCTTCATCTCCTCATAGCTTCTTCTTCTTCTCCTTCTCCTCATAGCTTCTTCTTCTTCTCCTCATAGCTTCTTCTTCTTCTCCTCATAGCTTCTTCTTCTTCTCCTCATAGCTTCTTCTTCTTCTCCTCATAGCTTCTTCTTCTTCTCCTTCTCCTCATAGCTTCTTCTTCTTCTCCTTCTCCTCATAGCTGCTTCTTCTTCTCCTCCTCATAGCCCCGCTTCTATCTTCTTCTCTCTATAGCTTGCTTCTTTCTTCTTCTCCTCATAGCTTGCTTCTTTCTTTCTACTCTCCTCATAGCTCCTTATTCTTCTTCTGCTCATAGCTGCTTCTTCTTCTTCTCCTCATAGCTGCTTCTTCTTCTTCTCCTCATAGCTTCTTCTTCTTCTCCTCATAGCTTCTTCTTCTTCTCCTCATAGCTTCTTCTTCTTCTTCTCCTCATAGCTTCTTCTTCTTCTCCTCATAGCTTCTTCTTCTTCTCCTCATAGCTTCTTCTTCTTCTCCTCATAGCTTCTTCTTCTTCTCCTCATAGCTTCTTCTTCTTCTCCTCATAGCTGCTTCTTCTTCTCCTCATAGCTGCTTCTTCATCTCCTCATAGCTGCTTCTTCATCTGCTCATAGCTGCTTCTTCTTCTTCTTCTCCTCATAGCTTCTTCTTCATCTCCTCATAGCTTCTTCTTCATCTCCTCATAGCTTCTTCTTCATCTCCTCATAGCTTCTTCTTCATCTCCTCATAGCTGCTTCTTCTTCTTCATCTCCTCATAGCTGCTTCTTCTTCTTCTTCTCCTTCTCCTCATAGCTTCTTCTTCTTCTCCTTCTCCTCATAGCTTCTTCTTCTTCTTCTCCTCATAGCTTCTTCTTCTTCTTCTCCTCATAGCTTCTTCTTCTTCTTCTTCTCCTCATAGCTTCTTCTTCTTCTTCTCCTCATAGCTTCTTCTTTTTCTTCTTCTTCTCCTCATAGCTTCTTCTTCTTCTTCTTCTCCTCATAGCTTCTTCTTCTTCTTCTTCTTCTCCTCATAGCTTCTTCTTCTTCTTCTCCTCATAGCTTCTTCTTCTTCTTCTCCTCATAGCTTCTTCTTCTTCTTCTCCTCATAGCTTCTTCTTCTTCTTCTCCTCATAGCTTCTTCTTCTTCTTCTCCTCATAGCTTCTTCTTCTTCTTCTCCTCATAGCTTCTTCTTCTTCTTCTCCTCATAGCTTCTTCTTCTTCTTCTTCTTCTCCTCATAGCTTCTTCTTCTTCTCCTCATAGCTTCTTCTTCTTCTTCTCCTCATAGCTTCTTCTTCTTCTTCTTCTTCTCATAGCTTCTTCTTCTTCTTCTCCTCATAGCTTCTTCTTCTCCTCATAGTCTTCTCTTCTCTCTTCTTCTTTCTCCTCATCTCTTCTTCTCCTCATAGCTTCTCCTTCTTCTTCCTTCTTCTTCTCCTCATAGCTGCTATTCTTCTTCATCTCTCCTCATAGCTTCTTCTTCTTCTCTCTCCTCATAGCTCTTCTTCTTCTTCTTCTCTTCTTCTTTCTCATAGCTTTCTTCTCTTCTTCTTCCTCATAGCTTCTTCTCTCTTCTTCTTCTCTATCTTCTATAGCTTCTTCATCTTCTTCTTCTTCTCCTCATTAGCTTTCTTCTTCTTCTCTTCTCTCATAGCTTCTTCTTCATCTTCTTCTCTCTATAGCTTCTCTTCTTCTCTCATAGCTTCTTCTTCTTCTTCCTCATAGCTCTCTCTTCTTCTTCTATCTCTTCTCTTCTTCTTCTTCTTCTCCCCCGCATAGCTTCTTCTTCTTCTCATAGCTTCTTCTTCTTCTCATAGCTTCTTCTTCTCCTCATAGCTTCTTCTTCTTCTTCTCATAGCTTCTTCTTCTTCTTCTTCTCATAGCTTCTTCTTCTTCTTCTTCTTCTCATAGCTTCTTCTTCTTCTTCTCCTCATAGCTTCTTCTTCTTCTTCTTCTTCTTCTTCTTCTCATAGCTTCTTCTTCTTCTTCTTCTCATAGCTTCTTCTTCTTCTTCTCATAGCTTCTTCTTCTTCTTCTCATAGCTTCTTCTTCTTCTTCTTCTTCTCATAGCTTCTTCTTCTTCTTCTTCTTCTTCTCATAGCTTCTTCTTCTTCTTCTTCTCATAGCTTCTTCTTCTTCTCATAGCTTCTTCTTCCTCTAGCTTCTTCTTCATCTCTTCTCCCTCATAGCTTCTTCTTTTCTATCTCTTCCTCTCATAAGCTTCTTCTTCTTCATTCTCTTCTCCCATAGCCTTCTTCTTCTTTCTCTTTCTTCTCCTCATAGCTTCTTCTATCTTTCTTCTCCTCATCAGCTTCTTCTTCTTCTATCTCCTCATAGCTGTCTTCTTCTCTTCATCCTCAACTAGCTTCTTCTTCTTCTTCTTCTCCTCATAGTCTTCTTTCTCCTCATAGCTTCTTCTTCATCTCCTCATAGCTGCTGCTTCTTCTTCTTCATCTCCTCATAGCTGCTTCTTCTTCTTCTTCATCTCCTCATAGCTGCTTCTTCTTAATCTCCTCATAGCTTCTTCTGCTTCTCATCTCTCATACTGTTCTTCTTCTTTCTCTCTCATGCTCTTCTTCTTCTCACCCTCATAGCTTCTTCTTCTTCTCCTCATAGTTCTTCTTCTTCTTCTTCTCTCTCTTCTTCTCTCCTCATAGCTTCTTCCTTCTTCTTCTTCTCTCTCCTCATAGCTTCTTCTTCTTTTTCTCCTCATAGCTTCTTCTTCTTCTTCTCCTCATAGCTTCTTCTTCTTCTTCTTCTCCTCATAGCTTCTTCTTCTTCTTCTCCTCATAGCTTCTTCTTCTTCTTCTCCTCATAGCTTCTTCTTCTTCTTCTTCTCCTCATAGCTTCTTCTTCTCCTCATAGCTTCTTCTTCTTCTTCTTCTCCTCATAGCTTCTTCTTCTTCTTCTTCTCCTCATAGCTTCTTCTTCTTCTTCTCCTCATAGCTTCTTCTTCTTCTTCTCCTCATAGCTTCTTCTTCTTCTCCTCATAGCTTCTTCTTCTTCTTCTCCTCATAGCTTCTTCTTCTTCTTCTTCTCCTCATAGCGTCTTCTCCTCATAGCTTCTTCTTCTTCTTCTCCTCATAGCTTCTTCTTCTTCTTCTTCTCCTCATAGCTTCTTCTTCTTCTTCTCCTCCTCATAGCTTCTTCTTCTTCTCCTCCTCATAGCTTCTTCTTCTTCTCCTCCTCATAGCTTCTTCTTCTTCTCATAGCTTCTTCTTCTTCTCATAGCTTCTTCTTCTTCTCATAGCTTCTTCTTCTTCTCACAGTTGACAAATGTGCCCATTAGGACTGCACATGCTAAATAGCCCTCACTGGAATCAACATGATACATCACACACAGTATTTATATACAAAACAATTTAGCAACCAGGATCAATAATTTGGCCCCAGTGGATTATTTTTCTCACACCTACATCCTTTATGATCTGGCATGTGTAACTGACTCAACTCATGTGATCTGGCATGTGGTCCTGGTGAGATAGCCCTTTCTCCCCCCTCCCCAACTGGGACCATCCTGCCATGCTCTGGTCAATGTCTTCCTGGTGCCCTGTTGAACATGAAAGATCACACACAGCACTTCTATATAAAACAAATAGGCAAACCATAATTACATTTTTGACCCCCAGTCTCATTTTCCTCACAGTTACTATCACAGATTCCACCTAACATTGACATTGATAGGACCTGCTTATGGGACATTTTGTACTATATATGGACTTAGCACTTCACTCACATCAGACCTGTACCCATGAAGTTTGCAACTGAAGTCCTCTCATTGTCTTGCAGTAAGCCTGAATGTCATATATATAGCAAAAATATACCCACTTCTTCTAGACCACATACGTCAAACTCAAGGTCTGTGGGAAAAATCCGGCCTACCACACCGTGCCTAAGCACGGTGCATAGGGATGGACAAGGTCTGGATGCAGGAGGACCTGTTCTTTACTTTCCCTTGAGGATGCAGTCAGTGTTTGGCAGAGGTGGTGCCATCAGCACAGGGACTGGATGCCATCTTGTATTTGGAGCACTAGTGTGCAGCTCCTAATTGCTCTTTTCAGCAACAGACAGATGATGGCAGCCATAGTCATCTTAAACAGCCCTACAAAAGCCCTGTGAGGGCAGCGATAATGATGTGGCCAATGGTGAAAATGTTTGAACACCCTGATCTAGAGAGATGATACAGATGATGCCACAGCTTAAAAAATAAAGTTCCTAATGCTTCAAGCTGTTAGTCCAAATCACTGATTGTAATGTGTGAGAATATGGCTTCTGGGTAGTTGTAGAAGACACGTGTCTGGTATGCTAACAGAGTGTGCCCACTGGATGCCAGTCTATCAGCACCAGCTTCTCAGCAGATCAGCACACTGTACCATTCACCCTGAAATATTGCATTGTCCTGCTCATAGAGAAAATGGATGTGTGCATATTACCATAACTTACATGATGTTGTATAGCTCCTGACACATTGTATGAATTACTGATATGGATGTTCTTATTGTTGCCAATGAGAAGCTTAATCTTTTGCTAAGTGTCAGCAAGAGTTATAGGAACAGCGACACCTGCAGCAAATGTCATCTACAAAATCATTTCGGGATTACGGATACTGATTCCAAAACTGAAGCCAACTACAAAATGTCTGCTCTCCCTATTAACTCCTTTGTAACCACTATTTCCCTGAGAGCAGAACTCAGAGAAGTGGCAGTTTCCATAGAGTTCATTAACAGCCATATTATGGCTCATATGGACTTCATACCATCTATGGGCCTACTGAATTTCCCGTTACAGAAAAACATAGGAAAGGTAGAGGAAATGAGAGAGGCTCTTACCACTAGTCTATGGGACACTAAAGATTTATCGTTATAATATCCATCTGTCCCCATTCCCAAATCAACATCCAGGTCTGGGGTAAAATCAGTCAAGATGAAGGGCAGTGAGTCACCGGTTCCTTTGCACCCACTAGACTACAAGTTATCTTGATCATTTTATAATAACTGAATTGGAAAGATCTGCATGGACAGGGAGCCTGGACATAACTATAGCCATAGCAACCACTCTGGGGCCAAGAATTTGAGGGTTCCCTATCAAGTGCAGAAGTACTGAAGCTTTTTGAAGGGACTAATAAGGTGGTGGCTTTGTGTTATTTTGAATTGGAATGTGACTGTACTTATTGTTAGTTATCCTGCTATTGAAGTTTCTTGCCATAAGGTGGTGGGACCCATCTGAGTTTGCTGTGGAGCCATATACAGTCATATGAAAAAGTTTGGGCACCCCTTTTAATCTTAATCATTTTTAGTTCTAAATATTTGGGTGTTGGCAACAGACATTTCAATTTTGATATATCTAATAACTGATGGACACAGTAATATTTCCGGATTGAAATGAGGTGTATTGTACTAACACAAAATGTGCAATATGCATTAAACCAAATTTTGACTGGTGCAAAAATTTGGGTACCCTTATCATTTTATTGATTTGAATACTCCTAACTACTTTTTCCTGACTTTCTGAAGCACAACATTGGTTTTGTAACCTCACTGAGCTTTGAACTTCATAGCCAGGTGTATCCAATGATGAGAAAAGGTATTTAAGGTGGCCAATTGCAAGTTGTTCTCCTATTTGAATCTCCTGTGAAGAGTGGCATCATGGGCTCCTCAAATCAACTCTCAAATGATCTGAAAACAAAGGTTGTTCAACATAGTTGTTCAGGGGAAGGATACAAAAAGTTGTCTCAGAGATTTAACCTGTCAGTTTCCACTGTGAGGAACATAGTAAGGAAATGGAAGACCACAGGGACAGTTCTTGTTAAGCCCAGAAGTGGCAGGCCAAGAAAAATATCAGAAAGGCAGAGAAAAAGAATGGTGAGAACAGTCAAGGAAAATCCACAGACCACCTCCAAAGAGCTGCAGCATCATCTTGCTGCAGATGGTGTCACTGTGCATCGGTCAACAATACAGCAAACTTTGCACAAGGAGAAGCTGTAATGGGAGAGGGGATGCGAAAGAAGCCTTTCTGAAAGCACGCCACAAACAGAGTCGCCTGAGGTATGCAAAAGCACATTTGGACAAGCCAGCTTCATTTTGAAGAAGCTCCTGTGGACTGATGAAACAAAGATTGAGTTGTTTGGTCATACAAAAAGGCGTTATGCATGGCGTCCCAAAAACACAGCATTCCAAGAAAAACACTTGCCACCCACTGTAAAATTTGGTGGAGGTTCCATCATGCTTTGGGGCTGTGTGGCCAATGCCGGCACCAGGAATCTTGTTAAAGTTGAGGGTCGCATGGATTCAACTCAGTATCAGCAGATTCTTCAGAATAATGTAAAAGAATCAGTGATGTATTTTGAAGTTAAAGCCGGGGATGGATATTTCAGCAAGACAATGATCCCAAACACAGCTCCAAATCTACTCAGGCATTCATGCAGAGGAACAATTACAATGTTCTGGAATGGCCATCCCGGTCCCCAGACCTGAATATCATTGAACATCTGAGGATACTTTGAAGCGGGCTGTCCATGCTCGGCGACCATCAAACTTAACTGAACTTGAATTGTTTGTAAAGAGGAATGGTCAAAAATACCTTCATCCAGGATCCAGGAACTGATTAAAAGCTACAGGAAGCGACTAGAGGCTGTTATTTTTGCAAAAGGAGGATCTACTAAATATTAATGTCACTTTTCTGTTGGGGTGCCCATACGTTTGCACCGGTCAAATTTTGGTCTAATGCATATTGCACATTTTGTGTTAGTACAATAAACCTCATTTCAATCCGGAAATATTACTGTGTCCATCAGTTATTAGATATATCAAATTGAAATGGCTGTTGCAAACACCCAAATATTTAGAACTAAAAATGATTAAGATTAATAGGGGTGCCCAAACTTTTTCATATGACTGTAAGTTTTAGTTACACCCCTGACAGGAAGGGTGGGAGGAAGAGGACCTGAGTCAAAAGCCCCATTTGCCCTCCATATAAGCTATCTCTGAAACAGATGCAGCAAGAAAATATCAAACACTTATTGCTATCTTAGACTCTGTTCAACCAATGCAGATTCCAACTTGAAATACTAATTCAAGTATTCACATCGACCGCTATAGAAATTCCATACAATACATATTTTCGGCAGTGGGTTTTTACAATGTCAAAAAACTTAGAACGTGTTCATTCTTTGGTCGTGTGCTATGCAGAAAATGTGTGGAAGTTTACTACTGATTGGCACGAGTGTTCCCGCAGCCCCTCGCCCGGGCTGCGGGAACACTCGTGCCACTGCGGTCCCTCCGGTGTCCGGGAGCTGTAGCGCCGCGGCCCGTGTCCCTGCCTGTGCTCGGCGTCCCTTACCTGACCTCGCTCCTGCGTCCCTGCGTCTTCCCTGCCGGCCGGTGCGCGCGCCCTGGCTCTCGTAGATTTAAAGGGCCATTGCGCCCATTATTGGTTAAGGCCGGTCGTTGACCCTATATAACCTCCTTCCTTCCGGTTCGCCCCCCGCCGGATCTTTAGTGCCCTACAGCCTATAGAGAAAGCGTTTCTTGCATCGAGTCCTGTTTACCGTGTACCGAACCGTTACGCACCCGTTTCTCGACCACGAACCTTTGCCGCCTGCCCGGACCTCCTGACTGTCCCCGACTACGCCTTCGTCTCACGATTTTGTACCACGCACTGCCTTGGCTGCCACCGCAAGCAAGTCACGCCAGTGGAAGCGACCTGGTAGTTTCCCGCCGCAGCAATTCCATCCCGCTTTGCGACGGGCTCTGGTGAAAACCGGGTTCTACTTAGACTCTGCTCTCTGGCACGGCTTACACCATCGCTTGCGGTGGTCCAGCGGATCCACTACCAGCATCCGTGACACTGATGTCAATGTGAATGGCTAAAAACGCTGTGTAAACCGCACCCAAAACATTTGTATGTGGTTTTTAATGCGGATCTGGGTCCAAAACTACATAGAAATGAATGGGACTTGTTTCTGACTATAAACCAAAAGTAAAAAAAAAAACCTAAATGCACATGCAATTCCGACAAATTTTACTTGTTGTGGACATGCCCTTAAAATGAAGTATCCTACTCACACTTTGATGGTATATTGATATGCAATCAAATTTTGATAGATGTAGTACTCACCTCTGGGTTCCTCATCCGTATCGGGAACGGGCCCGCGAAAGTCTTGGTACAGAATGGAGAGTCACACTTGCACATGCCTCTCCATTCAGGTCTATTGCTGCATTTGGCTGGATTTGAGCACACAGTATGTCTCTGAAAATTTCAGAATTCAGCCAGCTGCTTCTGTCCTGTGTCACATCATCAATAAACAATAGTGACCCAGTGCCACCGGCAGCCATGCATGCCAAAGCCATCACACCGCTTCCGCCATGTTTTACAGATGATGTATATACTTTGGATCATGAGCTGTACTTTTTTCTTTCCATCATTCAAGTAGAGGTTGATCTTGGTTTCATCTGTCAAAAGAATGTTCTTCCAGTACTGTATTAGCTTTTTTTAAAATGTTTTTTAGCAAATTCCAATCAAGCCTTTTTATTCTTGAGGCTTATGAGTGACTTGCACCGTGCAGTGAACCCTCTGTATTTACTTTCATGCAGTCTTCTCTTTATAGTAGATTTCGATATTGATACGCCTACCTCCTGGAGAGTGTTTTTCACTAGGTTGGCTGTCGTGAAGGGGATTCTCTTCACCATGGAGATTATTCTGCGATCATCCACCATTATTGTCTTCTGTGGGCGTCCAGGTCTTTTGCATTGAGAGTTCACCATGCCCTTCCCTTCTCAGGATGTACCAAACTGTAGATTTTGCCACTCCTCATATTGTAGCAATTTGTCGGATGGTTTTTTTTCTGTGTTCGCAGCTTAAGGATGGCTTGTTTCACCTGCATGTTTTCTTCACCGCAATATCTTCCAAATGCAAGCACCACATCTCAAATTAACTCCAGACCTTTTATCTGCTTAAAGGGGTTTTGCCACGATATAATGTTGACATGGGATCCTCCAAAATGGGTATTTAATCACTTTCTAAATATATGTGATTACAAAAAGTGAAGCCTGTGAGAGCTACAGCTTTCTTTACATGCCCGTAGTTTACATAAGACACGACCAGGAGCTAACAGATAGCTGATCTGGCCGGTCTTCTTATCTGATGACGGGGAACATGAAGAAGCTGGCAAGGGACTTTGGAGAAAGTGCAGTGTATGAGTCTGTCTGCTGTATAGAGAATCCACTGTTGTAATGTTAGTATTTGAGTAAACTTTTGAGACGCTCCTTGATTCCTCACTCTCTGCTCATCCTCCTCCCTCTCATCCCTGCAGCGTTCATGACTCGGCATGATTTGTTTATATTCTCCCCTGAGCTGATTAGGAGGTAAGGAACTCACTTCGTGGCAAAACCCCTTTAACTGAGAACTACATAAGGAAGGAATTGTCCACACCTGCTCATGAAACAGCCTCCAAGTCAACTGTCCAATTACTTTTGGTCCCTTTATAAACAGAGTGACACTTGTTAAGGAGCTGAAACTCCTAAATCTTGATGTGGATACCCTCAAACGAAAGTCTGGACTTTATGTCAATGCCCATTATATAACTGTAACTTGAATATGTTTCAGTAAACAGATAAAAAAAAAACCAAAATTTTGCTTAAGTATCCATATAAATATGGACCTAACTGTATAACTATTGGATCAAATCCCAGAAAGCCTGGGCAACAAATATGCCACACAGCACCACATCCACAGCTTTGGAGGACTTACAACTAGCAGCTGGGAGGGTTGTCATGCTGAAAAAGTTATATGGAATGAGGTGCCCTGAAACATACCCTCTATTATTCGGAAATAACCCTCTGCACCCTACAATACCCCGAATGTAATCAGTTTAGCACAGAAACCTTTTTCACAGGCTCCAAAATTCCCAAGTGTAAGCTACCCATGGCCTTTTAAGGGTGTGGGTCCTGTATTGTGGGATTTCTCAGTTTCCCATGCTTGCCCCTATTTGATCCAACATAACCAGGTCCTGCATGGCAAAGCAGCTGAACGGCACCTTCCTTCACTAGACGGGCAACCCTATTCTTCTTCTATCCACTCAGACTGCCCGACCTTTGGATACTCTTAGACCAGTTCTCGCCATGCTTCTGTTTTCCAAAGCTTCTTTCAATTGCTTGATGTTCATTCCTGTGTCATTCTTGATGGTAATAAACCAATGGGCCTTTAGTCTTCCCGATTTCCTGTTACCATAAACCATCCCCACTGGTGGACCCCAAGAATCAGCTCTAATGGTGGGCCCCAAAAATCAACATCACTGGTGGACCCCAAGAATCAGCTCTTATGGTGGGCCCCAAGAATCAGGTCCACTGGTGCGCCCCAAAAATCAATTCTACTGGTGGGCCCTAAGATGCAACTCTACCGACGAGCTGCAAAAATCAACTCCACTGGTGGGCCCCAAGAACTAACTCAACTGGTGAGCCCCAAGAATCAGCTCCACTGGTGGGCCCCAAGAATAAACTCCAAAGGTGGACCCCATGAATTAACTCCACTGGTGAGCCCCAAAAATCAACTCCACTGGTGGGCCCCAAGGATCAGCTCCACTGGTGGGCCCCAAAGCATCAACCCCATTGGTGGGCCCCAAGAATCAACGCCACTGCTGGGCCCCAAGAATCAACGCCACTGCTGGGCCCCAAGAATCAACTCCACTGGTGGGCCCCAAGAAACAATGCCACTGGTGGACCCCAAAAATCAATACCACTAGTGGACCCCAAGAATCAACTCCACAGGTGGGCACCAAGTATCAGCTCCACTTGTGGGCCCCAAGCATCAGCTCCACTGGTGGGCCCAAAGAATCAACTTCACTGGAGGGCTCCAGGAAACTCCACTGGTGGGCCCCAAGACATCATCTCCACTGGTGGGCCCCAAGAATCAACTTTCATGTTGGGCCCCAAGAATCAACTTCACTGGTGAGCCCAAGAATCAGCTCCACTGGTGGGCCCCAAGAATCAATTCCACTGGTGGGCCCCAAGAAACAACGCCACTGCTGAGCCCCAAGAATCAACTCCAATGGTGGGCCCCAAGAAACAAATCAACTGCTGGGCCCCAAGAATCAACTCCAATGGTGGGCCCCAAGAATCAACTCCAATGGTGGGCCCCAAGAATCAACTCCAATGGTGGGCCCCAAGAATCAACTCCACTGGTGGGCCCCAAGAATCTTCTCCAATGGTGGGCCCCAAGAATCATCTCCAATGGTGGGCCTCAAGAATCAACTCCAATGGTGGGCGCCAAGAATCAACTTCACTGGTGGGCCCCAAAAATCAACTACACAGGTCGGCCCCAAGAATCAACTTCACTGCTGGGCACCAGGAATCAATTCCACTGCTGGGCCCCAAGAATCAACTCCAATGGTGGGCCCCAAGAATCAACTTCACTGGTGAGCCCAAGCATCAGCTCCACTGCTGAGCCCCAAGAATCAACTTCACTGCTGGGACCCAAGAAACAACGCCACTCCTGCGACCCAAGAATCAACACCACTGGTGGACCCCAAGAATCAACTCCACAGGTGGGCACCAAGTATCAGCTCCACTTGTGGGCTCCAAGCATCAGCTCCACTGTGGGCCCCAAAATCAACTTCACAGGAGGGCCCAGAAACTCCATGGTGGGCCCCAAGAATCATCTCATGGTGGGCCCAAGAATCAACTTTCAATGTTGGGCCCCAAGAATCAACATCACTGGTGGAGCCCAAGAATCACTCCACTTGGTGAGCCCCAGAATTAATTCCACTGGTGGGCCTCCAAGCATCAGCTCCACTGGTGGGCCCCAAGAATCAATTCCACTGCTGAGCCCCAAGAATCAACTCCAATGGTGGGCCCCAAGAAACAACGCCACTGCTGAGCCCCAAGAATCAACTCCATGTGGCCCAAGAATCAATTCCACTGGTGGGCCCAAGTATCAACTCCAATGTGGGCCCAAGAATCAACTCCAATGGTGGCCCCAAGAATCAACTCCAATGGTGGGCCTCAAGAATCAACTCCAATGTGTGGCCCCAGAATCACTCACTGGTGGGACCCAAGGAACAACTCCACTGGTGGGACCCAAGAAACAACGCCCCTGCTTGGACCCAAGAATCAACACCACTGGTGGATCCAAGAATCAACACCACTGGTGGATCCAAGAATCAGCTCCACTTGTGGGCCCCAAGCATCAGCTCCACTGGTGGGCCCCTAGAATCATCTTCACTGGAGGGCCCCAGGAAACTCCACTGGTAGGCCCCAAGAATCAACTTACATGTTGGGCCCCAAGAATCATCTTTCTTGTTGGGCCCCAAGAATCAACTTCACTGGTGAGCCCAAGAATCAGCTCCACTGGTGGGCCCCAAGAATAAATTCCACTGGTGGGCCCCAAGAATAAATTCCACTGGTGGGCTCCAAGAATCAACTCCAATGGTGGGCCCCAAGAATCAACTCCAATGGTGGGCCCCAAGAATCAACTCCACTGGTGGGCCCAAGAAATCAACTTCACTGGTGGGCCCCAAGAATCAACTTCACTGTGGGCCCCAAGAATCAACTCACTGGTGGGCCCCAATATCAATTCCACTTGCTGGGCCCCAAGATCACTCCAATGATGGGCCCCAAGAATCAACTTCACTGGTGACCCCAGAACTCCCAAAATCCTCTTCGGTGGGCCACAAGATCAATTCACTGGTGGGCCCCAATCATCATCTCCACTGGTGGGCCCCAAGAAAAAATGCCACTGCTGTGCCCCAAGAATCAACTCCACTGGTGAGCTCCAAGAATCAACTCCACTGGTGGGCCCCAAGAATCAACTCCACTGGTGGGCCCCAAGAATCAACTCCACTGGCTGGGCCCCAAGAATCAACTCCACTGCTGCGCCCCAAGAACCAACTCCACTGGTCGGCCCCAATTATCAAGTCCACTGGTGGGCCCCAAGAATCAACTCCAATGATGGGCCCCAAGAATCAACTTCACTGGTGAGCCAAGAATCAACTCCACTGGTGGGCCCCAAGAATCAATTCCACTGGTGGTCCCCAAGAATCAGCTCCACTGGTGGGCCCCAAGAAACAATGCCACTGCTGCGCCCCAAGAATCAACTCCACTGGTGAGCTCCAAGAATCAACTCCACTGGTGGGCCCCAAGAATCAACTCCACTGGTGGGCCCCAAGTATCAACTCCACAGCTGGGACCCAAGAATCAACTCCACTGCTGCGCCACAAGAATCAACTCCAATGCTGGGCCCCAAGAATCAACTCCACTGGTGGGCCCCAAGAATCAACTTCACTGGTGGGCCCCAGGAATCAACTTCACTGGTGGGCCCCAGGAATCAACTTCACTGGTGGGCCCCAAGAATCAACTTCACTGGTGGGCCCCAAGAATCAACTCCACTGGTGGGCCCCAATAATCGACTCCACTGGTGGGCCCCAAGCAACCCTATTCTTCTTTTATCCACTCAGACTGCCCGACATTTGGATACTCTTAGACCAGTTCTCGCCATGCTTCTCTGTTTTCCACAGCTTCTTTCAATTGCTTGATGTTCATTCCTGTGTCATTCTTGATGGTAATAAACCAATGGGCTTTTAGTCTCCCCCATTTCCTGTTAGGGCTCATTCACACGGCTTATTTTGGGACTGATTTCAGCCGTATTGAGCGCCGTATTTGCGCTGCAGTATGGCTGAAATCAGTCCCGGTCATTACGGTAATCCACAGTTCTGATATGGAAAGTAAACTGGCGGACCCGGCGCACATGGAATAGGGAAAGAATAGGGCCGTAATTTTGGCTTTTGTTAAAAAGGTGTCTTTATTCTTAAAAGATGTAGGGGTGTATGACCCTCACACTATTAAAAACAGAGGACAATGAAACCCAACGCGTTTCCTGCCATATACCGGCACTTTCTCAAGGGTAATACTGTAGTAAAATCTACTGTGATATTTAAATGGATGGTATTTTTTGTATAGGTCGACTGAGATGTCAATCAGCATATCAAAGGAGCCGACTAGTTGGATGAGCTGTCAATCAAGATCATCAGTGACAGACTTTCGGTAGTCAAGAGATAGTCGTGTCGGTATACGACTGGAGGAGCGGTACATCACTCAGCAATACGGGTGTTAGTTTCTTCAGCCGGGAGAACTCCGTAGAGAACTCGCTACGGCAGAAGAAATATTGCTTGTATTTTACATTTGGCATACATTTTAAGCATACATTTTTTATATTGTATATACATCTGTAAAATAGACATAGAATAGTAATAAAAAACAATTCTACTGGAACAAAACATTTACAGGAATGATTATATTAAAAAATATGGGAATGAGAAATGTTTTGTTTACTTGGTTTTAAATTGCTGTTTTAAAACGTTAAAATTTTTTTTTTTTTGTTTTATTAAATAAACCTTTTAAATTTAAAATATTTTGTGTGTTTTATTATTAGGCGTGATAAAACAAAATCGGGTCTATATAAAAAAAACCCAAAGGGTGAAAAATTTGAAAAAAAATGGAGTATCCAATAAATAATTTAACAATAAACCCTACTATTTTTTTAAACCAATGAGATTGGCTGGCTTAAAACCCCCCCAGTAATAAAAGGAAAGGAGCTCCCTTCCTATTAAAAATACATAAAAAAAATTTTAGGGGCGTTTTTTGGTTTTTTTTAAAAAGGAAAGGAAAATGAATAGAGGACTAAACTACCCAAATTCAGAGAAGGCGGGTATTATAAAATTTGGCCAATGGTAAGAGACTACTCCTATGAGAATTAACAGGGAAAAACTTTGGGGGCGTTGTAAATTTGAAAAAAGGGATTTAGCCAATCGAGAAGAGCGGGTATTATGAATTGGCCAAGGGGTAGAGAGAGCTACTTTTTATAAAGAAAAAAACATGGGGAAATAAAGGGGGCGCTTATCTAGTAAAAAACCCTAAAATACCCAAATCGGGAAGGGAAGGGGGTTTTTTAAAGAACTGACAAAAAATTTGAGAAAACTATTCTTAGGGGTAAACATGGGGAAAAGGTACAAGGCGCTTGTTTTTTGTAAGACTAACAAAATTAAAAATCAAAAAAAAATGGATTTTAGGAACGAACAATAGAAAAATATCACTATAAAAAGGGCCTTACTTTTTCCCTATTACATGAATTGAGGGGAGTACAAAACCAATTTCTTTATAAAATATAAAAACATGTGAACCCCCGATGTTTGAACGATGGTAATTTTTTCCGCGAATGAGTTCCATATTCATTTTTTTTTCCCCTAGGTTTCATGTTTTTTTGTCTATAAATCCAAAACAAAAAAACCCCTTTTTTTCAATGTATGGAATCTATTAATGATTTTTCGGAAAAATGATTACAGGAGTAATTTTTAGGGGTCATTAAAATTTTTGTTGGTGTCAGTTGCAAAGTAGAAACCCACGCCCTTTTCTTTATGTAACCCTTTCTTGAAAACAAAACTCTGTGGCCATTTAAAACTGATATTAAGGCAAAAGGTAGTCCTGCCGACATATTGAAGACGGGAGGGGCATTCTATTACATAAATTATAAAGGGGGCTTTTGCAAATTTAAATGGAATTTATAGGGAAAGGGAATATTGGAAATTTGGGGGAGGTTATATTTGGGGTGTTCAAATAGTATTTTCAACAAAACAAATGGAAGTACCACATTCAAAAACTGCCTGTTTTTTGTAGGAATTTTATTGGCTTCTAAAAGGGGTTTGGGTTTTTTAAACCGGCTGGGGGCTAGTATATTTTTAATTTTTAGGAGCCCCCCGAAAATCAAATTGGGTTTTTTCTGGGGTTAAAAGGACCCCGGAAAGGTCCCTTTTTCAAAAAGATAACCAATATTTTGTGAATTTGTTTTATTTTTTTGGGTGAGCAAAGGGGAATTGAAATTTAAAAAAGGAATGTTTGGAAAATTTTTAGTCCATGAAAAGGAAATTTTGAAGGGTTTTTTGGGTCGGGTTTTTGCTCTTATCTGTTTTTTTTTGAATTTAACATCTTTTTTTGGGGGAATTTTGAAGTTTCCCCGCTATAGCTCTTTAAAAAAGTGTCCGGGGGACTTTTTTTTTTTTTAACCTATTTTCCCAAAAAATTTCTTGATTTAAAAAATTTTTCATCTTCAGGAAAAATTTTTTCGAACCCCCTTTTTTTGCCCTTTTTGGGGTGGGTTTAAATTTGCTAATTTTATTTATTAGTAAAATGCGCCCAGCCGGGCAAAAGGGGTAACGTTAAAAAACAGCAAAACATCCAAAAAACAATACCTTTCCCCATTTTTTCCTTTTTTAAAAAAATAATCATTCCCTTAAAAAGTTTTGGGTTTCCCTAAAATTGGTTTTTATTTAAACAATTTTTTAAAACAATTTTTCAGATGGGGAGATACCGTATAAAAAAAAAAAAAGTTTTTTCTTTTAAAATAAAGGGGCCCAAAAGTAAAATGCAACAAATTTTCTTCCCGCCGGGAGCAGTTTTCTCCTACGGAGTTTCTCCCGGCTGAAGGGAAAAAAACCACCCCGTATTTCTGTTTTTGGTACCGCTCCCCCCAAAAACGTATACCGGAAAACGACTAACCTTGATACCCAAAGGGTTCCTGCAAAGAAGGGGGCTTATTTACCCTCCAACCCCAAAAATTTGGGGCTCCTTGATTAAGGGTGATTGACAACTCAGGGCGACCTATAAAAAAAAATCCAACCATTTAAAAAAACCCCAGTATTTTTTTAACAAATAAAAAACCCTTGAGAAAATTTTCCCCGGGATAAAAAACGGGAGGAAACCTTGGGTTTCATTGTCCTTTTTTTTTTAATAGTGTGAGGGTCCATCCCCCCTACTCTTTTTTAAAAAATAAAGACCCCTTTTTTAACAAAACCCTTACCGGGCCCGAATCCTTCCCCCAAAACCCCCACGGCCCGTTGGGCCGGGGGCCCTTTTCCCTTTCCCCTATCCCGTTACCTATCCGGGGGTTTTTTACTTGAACCCCCGGGAAACCTTTTGGGCCATGGGGAAAGGCCCTGATAAAAGGGGTACGGGCAAAACCAAAAGGGCCCCAAGAGCAACTCAATGAGAGTTTTTGCCTCTATAAATACAGCGAAAACCTCCGGAAGGGAAACCCCCAAAACCCCCTTTTTTAAAAAACCCTACCCCCAAAAATTTAAAACCTACTTCCCCCTATGGGGGGGCGGGGGGGTTTTTGGGGGCCCCCCCTTTTTTTCTTTTATCCCATATAACCACAATTTCTCATAAAAACTTTGGATTACGTCCCCCAAAACCCCCACCGGGGAACCCCCCGGGCGGGGATGAAATTTGACATGCACATTATATACGTCGTTTACGCGCCGTGAATAATGCATGTCTATGGGGTCGTGCGAGCTGTCCTCCCCTCGCCCCACCCCCGCTGCACGGCCAGCCGGCGTAATTGCGGGGCGAAATCCGTTTATGCAATTACATCGGCAATAAGCCGTGTGAACATTGCCTTACCATAAACCATTCCCACTGGTGGGCGCCAAGAGTCAATTCCACTAGTGAGACCAAAGAATCAACTCCAGTGGTGGGCCCCAAGATCACCTTTTGCCTCCTGCAGGACCGCAAGAATCAACTCCACTGGTGGGCTCCGCCAAGAATCACTCCACTGGTGGGTCCCCAAGAACAACTTCCACGTGGAATAGGCCCCAGAATCAACTCCACTTGGGGGTGGGCCCCAAGAATCAACTCCACTGAGGGCCCCAAGAATCACTCCATCTGGAGGGCCCCCAAGAATCAACATCCACTGGAGAGGGCCCCAAGAATCAACTTCACTGGTGGGCACCAAGAGTCTACTCCAGTGGGTGGGCCCCAAAGAATCACTCCAGTGGTGCCCCAAGAACGAACAACTCCAGTGGGTGGGCCCCAAAATCAACTCCACTGGTGGGCCCCAAGCAGTCCACTCCACTGGTGGCCCCAAGCATCAACACCAACTGCTGGACCCAAGCATCACCTCCAACTGTGTTCTGGGTTCCCAATCATCAAACTCCACGCTGATCCGCAAGCATCAACTCCACTGCTGGTCCCCAAGCATCAACTGAATCCACTGCATGGTCCCAAGCAACAACTCCACTGCTGGGTCCCAAGCAACAAAGTCCACTGCTGGGTCCCAAGCATCAACTCCACTTGCAGGGTTCCCACGCATCAACTCCACTGCTAGGGTCCCAAGCATCAACTCCACAGCTGATGATGTCCCAAGCATCTTACTCCACTGCTGGGTCCCAAGCATCAATCTCCACTGCTGGTCCCAAGCATCAAACACCACTGCGTGCCCTAAGCCATCAACTCCACTGCCTGGTCCCAAGCATCAAGCTCCACTGCTGGGGTCCGCAAGCATCACTCCACTGCTGGGTCCCAAGCATCAACTCCACTCTGGGTCCCAAGCAACAAACATCCACCTGCTGGGTTCCAAGCATCAACTCGCACTGGCTGGTCCCAAGCATCACTCCTGCTGCTGGGTCCCAAGCATCAACTCCACTGCTGGGTCCCAAGCATCAACTCCACTGCTGGGTCCCAAGCATCAACTCCACTGCTGGGTCCCAAGCATCAACTCCACTGCTGGGTCCCAAGCATCAACTCCACTGCTGGGTCCCAAGCATCAACTCCACTGCTGGGTCCCAAGCATCAACTCCACTGCTGGGTCCCAAGCATCAACTCCACTCCGCGTGGGTCCCAGCAATCAACTCCACTGCTGGGGTTGTTCCCAACAATCAACTCCACAGCTGGGTCCCAATCATCAATCTCGCACCTGCTGGGTCCCCAAGCATCAACTCACTGCTGGGTCCCAAGCATCAACTCCACAGCGGGTCCCCCAAGCATCAACTCACTGCTGTGTACCCGAGCATCAACTCCACTGCTGGGGGTCCAAGCATCAACTCCACTGCTGGTTCCCAAGCATCAACTCCACTGCTGGGTCCCAAGCATCAACTCCACTGCTGGGTCCCAAGCATCAACTCCACTGCTGGGTCCCAAGCATTCAGACTCCACTTCTGGGTCCCAAGCATCAACTTCCACTGCTTGGTCCAAGCATCAAACTCCACAGGCTGGGTCCCAAGCATCAACACCACAGCCTGGGTCCCAAGCATTCTCAACTACCACTGCAGGGGTCCCGAAGCATCACCTCCACTGCTGGACCCAAGCATCAACACCACTTGCTAGGGTCCCAAGCAATCAACGTCCACTGCTGGGTCCCCAAGCATCAACTCCACGCTGGCCCAATCATCAACTCCACCTGAGCTGGGCGTCCCAAGCATCAACTCCACTGCTGGGTCCCAAGCATCAACTCCACTGCTGGTCCCCAGCTATCAACTCCATCGCTGGGTTCCCAAGCATCACTCCACTGCTGGGTCCCCAAGCATCAACTCTCACTGCTGGGTCCCCAAGCATCAACCCACTGCTGGGCCCAAACAATCAACGCCACTGCTGGGTCCCCAGCATCAACTTCCACTGCTGGTTCCCCAAGCATCAACTCCACTGGCAGGGATCCAAGCATCAACTCCACTGCGGCCCAAGCATCAACCCACTGCTGGTCCCCAAGCATCAACTCCACTGCTGGTCCCCAAGCAATACAACTCCACTGCCTGGGTCCCCCCAAGCATCAACCCACTGGTGTGGTTCCCCCAAGAATCAACACCACTGGTGTGGTCCCAAGAATCACTCCACTGTTGGGTCCCAAATAATCACTCCACTGGTGGCCCCAAAATCAACATCCCAATGGTGGGTCCCCATGAATCAACTCCACTGTTGGGTCCCAACGCATCAACCTCCACTGGTGGGTCCCAAGAATCAACTCACTGGGTGGAGGTCCCCAAGAAACAACGTCCACTGGTGGACCCCCAGAGATCAACTCCACTGTTGGGAACCCCAAAATCAACCTCCACCTGGTGATCCCCAATGAATCAAACTCCACTGTGGACCCCAAGAAAACACTCCACTGGAGACCCCAAGAATCAACTCCACTGTTGTGACCCCGAAGAATCAACCCACTGGTTCCGTCTCCAGCTAGCTCCACTGTTGTGGGCCCCAATAATCAACGTCCACTGTGGAGCACCAAGAATCAACTTCACTGTGGGCCCCAAGAATCAACTCCACTGGTTGGGGCCCCAAGAATTAACTTCACAGGTGGGCCCCAAGAATCAGTCAACTCCACTGGTGGCCCCAAGAATCAACTCCACTGGAGTGAAACCCCCAATAACAACTCCACTTGGTTGACCCAAAGTAAACCACCACTGCTGGGCCCCCAAGAATAAACCTCCATTGTTGGCTCCCAAGAATCAATGCCACTGGCTGTGACCCAAGAATATAACCACCATTGGTTGAACCCCAAGAATCAACTACACAGGTAGCGCACCAAGTATCACTCCACTTTGGGCCTCCAGCATCAGCTACCACTGGTGGGCCCCCAAGCCTCATGCTCCACTGGTGGGCCCCAAAAATCAGCTCCCACTGGTGGGCCCCATAAAATCAGCTCCATCTGTGGTTGGGTGCCCCAAAAATCATCTCCACTGGTGGGCCCCAAAAATCCAGCTCCACTGTGGTGGCCCCAAAAATCAGCTCCACTGGTGGGCCCCAAAAATCCAGCTCCACTGGTGGACCCCAAAAATCAGCTCCACTGGTGGACCCCAAAAATCAGCTCCACTGGTGGGCCCCAAAGCATCAACCCCATTGGTGGGCCCCAAAATCAACTTCACTGGTGGGCCCCAAGAATCAACGCCACTGCTGGGCCCCAAGAAATCAACGCCATTGCTGGGCCCCAAAAATTAAACGCCACTGCGGGTCCCCAAGAATCCAACGACGCACTGCAGGGCCTCCCAAAATCAACGCCACTGCTGTGCCCCAAGATCAACGCCACGGTGGGCCCCAATAATCACTCCACTAGTTGGGCCCCAAGAATCAGACTCCACTGGTGGGCCCCAAGAATACAACTCACTGGTGGGCCCCAAGAATCACTCCCACTGGTTGTGAGTGTCCCAAGAATCAACTCCACTGCTGGACGCCAAGAAAACAACACACTGCAGGGCACCCAAGAATAAAAACACACCATTGTGGACCCAAGAATCAACTACACAGTGGGACACCATTATCACTCCACTTGTGGGCCCCCAAGGCATCAGCTCCCTGGTGGGGCCCCCAAACATTTAACTCCCCTGGTGGGCCCCCAAAAAATCAACTCCCCTGGGGGGCCCCCGAAACTCCCCTGTTTTGGGGCCCCCCCAAACCCTCCAAATGCTGGGCCCCAAGAAACAACCCACTTTCTGGGCCCCCAAAAATCAACTCCACTGCATTTGGGGGGGGGCCCCCAAAAATCAACCCACTGCTGGGAACCCAAAAATCCACTCCAAGGTGGGCCCCCAAAATCAAAATCCACTGTGGGCCCCCAAAAATTTAACTCCCCCTGTGGGTCCCAAGAATCAACTCCAATGCTGGGCCCAAGAAAAAAAACCCCTCGCTGGGACCCAAAAATTAAAAACCCCCCTTTTGGGCCCCCAAGAAACAACTCCCCATTCTGGGCCCAAGATCACTCCAATTTTGGGCCCCCAAAAATCAAAAACCCCGGGGGGGCCCAAAGCATCAACTCCCCTGGTGGGTCCCAAGGGATCAAAATTTCCCCCTGGGGGCCCCCGGAAAAATCCACTGTGGGCCCCAAAAAATCAACTCCCCCTGGTGGGTCCCCAAAAATCAAATTTCCCCTGTTTGGGCCCCCAAGGAAACAAAATCCAATTGGGGGGGGGGCCCCAAAATCAATCCATGTGGGTCCCCAAAAAATCCCAACCTTTTTTAAATCCAAAAGGGGGCCCCAAGAAACAATTTCCCCTTTCTGGGCCCCAAAGAAACAATTTCCCCTGCCCGGGGCCCCCAAAAATCAACTCCACTGGTTTTCCCCCAAAAAACAAACTCCACTGTGGGCCCCAAAATTTACTCCCCGGTGGGCCCCAAAAGGAAACAAATTCCCCTGGTGGGCCCAAGAAACAAATCCACGGTGGGTTTCCCCGAAACCCAATCCCACTGGTGGGTTCCAACATCAACTCCACGTGGGCCCCAAAATCAATTCCCCTGCTGGGCCCCAAAAAATCAACTCCAATGGTGGGCCCCCCCAAACAAACTCCCTGCTTTGGCCCCAAAAAACAACTTTCCCCTGGTGGGGCCCAAGAATCAATTTCCCCT
>JAODAL010023184.1:0-63203 GCA_025379985.1 Phyllomedusa bahiana
AAACCAATTTGAAACATCCAACGCTGCTCAAATCATATATATAGATGGAATGGATGTAACTATGTAACTACATAACATTCCTCCTCTCAGAATCTGAAATTAGAATCAGGCAATAGGATCAGCAAGTTCCAGAACCTTAGTCATATTTTGAATCCCTGCTCTCAGGTGTAGTACTCAGTGTTAGACCTCTAAGCTCAGCCATTTCTGATGTGCAGTATAGCATTGCAGAATGCCGGCCAATAGAAACAGTGCAAAAATTAAAATGCTGAAATACCCCCCTACCTGTCTCACCACATAGCGCGGCTTCATCCGGGGTCAGGGGTTGTGGTAAGAACGCAGCATATTTTGCTGGTCTTTATAGGTAGAGATTACCGTCCTCCAGTTTCTTGCCCCCCCCCCCAAGAAGAGTTCACTGGAGCTAAAACCAGCAATAGGGATGATCTACTGAAGAGCGATATTGGAAGTGAGCAAATGCATAGGAGCAAAATGCTGATGGGCACTTGTAATGGAAGTGATAATGATATCAGGGCTACACTAAGGCCTTGTCCCCACGGCAGAGGTTTTCAGCCATGTGGACAAGCCGGATGTCAACCATTTACATGGACTTCAATGGAAAATCCATGCAGCAGACCCCACTGCACGGATTTTCCGCCAGACATTTGTTTGCACCGCAAGTGGTCTGAAAAACATAGAACATGTTAATTCTTCCGAACATGTCAGGTCAAAGGGGGAGGGCTTTTCTTCGCTAACCGCAGACAAAAGCCGTATCCCTGCATCCTGCGTACACGGCTCCTAAATTTCCGACCTGCCTAACTGAGGGGACCTATACATGCCTAGCTGAGGGGACCTATACATGCCTACCTAACTGAGGGGACCTATACATGCCTGCCTAACTGAGGGGACTAACTGCCTACTAACTGAGGGGACACACATGCCTGCCTTACTGAGGGGACCTATACATGCCTTCCTAACTGAGGGGACCTATACATGCCTACCTAACTGAGGGGACCTATACATGCCTGCCTAACTGAGGGGACCTATACATGCCTGCCTAACTGAGGGGACCTATACATGCCTGCCTAACTGAGGGGACCTATACATGCCTGCCTAACTGAGGGGACCTATACATGCCTTCCTAACTGAGGGGACCTATACATGCCTACCTAACTGAGGGGACCTATACATGCCTGCCTAACTGAGGGGACCTATACATGCCTGCCTAACTGAGGGGACCTATACATATATACCTAACTGAGGGGACCTATATATGCCTACCTAACTGAGGGGACCTATACATGCCTGCCTAACTGAGGGGACCTATACATGCCTGCCTAACTGAGAGAACCTATACATGCCTGCCTATCTGAGGGGACCTATACATGCCTACCTAACTGAGGGGACCTATACATGCCTGCCTAACTGAGGGGACCTATACATGCCTACCTAACTGAGGGGACCTATACATGCCTACCTAACTGAGGGGACATATACATGCCTTCCTAACTGAGGGGACCTATACATGCCTACCTAACTGAGGGGACCTATACATGCCTGCCTAACTGAGGGGACCTATACATGCCTACCTAACTGAGGGGACATATACATGCCTGCCTAACTGAGGGGACCTATACATGCCTTCCTAACTGAGGGGACCTATACATGCCTACCTAACTGAGGGGACCTATACATGCCTGCCTAACTGAGGGGACCTATACATGCCTGCCTATCTGAGGGGACCTATACATGCCTGCCTAACTGAGGGGACCTACACATATATACCTAACTGAGGGGACCTATACATGCCTTCCTAACTGAGGGGACCTATATATGCCTACCTAACTGAGGGGACCTACACATGCCTGCCTAACTGAGAGAACCTATACATGCCTACCTAACTGAGGGGACCTATACATGCCTGCCTAACTGAGGGGACCTATACATGCCTGCCTAACTGAGGTGAGCTATACATGCCTGCCTTTCTGAGGGGACCTATACATGCCTGCCTAACTGAGGGGATTTATACATGCCTGCCTAACTGAGGGGACCTATACATGCCTGCCTAACTGAGAGAACCTATACATGCCTACCTAACTGAGGGGACCTATACATGCCTGCCTAACTGAGGTGACCTATTCATGCCTGCCTATCTGAGGGGACCTATACATGCCTGCCTAACTGAGGGGATTTATACATGCCTGCCTAACTGAGGGGACCTATACATGCCTGCCTAACTGAGGGGACCTATACATGCCTGCCTAACTGAGGGGACCTATAGAGCTTCCTATCTGATGAAGGGAGCTATAGAGCTACCTAACTGAGGGGACTTATATACCTATAAGTAAGGAGTTGCTGGAAAATTTAAGATTCTAAGATATTTGTGTCCAAATCTGCAGGGACGAGTGTTGACCGGGAGAAGTCATCATGGCAGTCTGGACATGAACGACTCATCACAGATACACCACCTCTGAGTCACTAAATGTGCTTGAACTGTAATCACTTATATGTATGCGAAGTGTAATGGTTTATATTCAGTAATGGTGTGGTGGTATTATTCAGTCTATATTTAGTGGTGATATGTGGTCATAGTGTTCAGGTATGATCCAGTTACTATGTGGTGGTCATATGGGGTCATGGTGTGGTGGTATTCAGTCACTATGTGTTGGTGATATGTGGTCATGGTGTGGTGGTATTATTTAGTCACTATGTGTTGGTGATATGTGGTCATTGTGTGGAGGTATTATTCAGTCACTATGTGGTGGTGATATGTGTTCATTGGTGTGGTGGATTTATTCAGGCCCACTATGTTGTTGGTGATATGTGGTCATGGTGTGGTGGTATCATTCAGTCATGATGTGGTCATATTGGGGTGGTATTATTCAGGGACTATGTGGTGGGGATATGTGTTCATGGTGTGGTGTTATTATTCAGTCACTATGGTGGTGATATGTGGTCATGATGTGTTAGTATTTGGTCTTAATTATTGTTAATTTTAGTCTTGGGATTCTTGTTTTATGTAGCGGTGTTATTTGGTAACTGTATGACCATTATTTAGTGGTTTTATACTCAGTACTTTGTGTTATAGCTTTTGATATATTTTTATTTATATAAAAGGTGTAATTCGGGGAGGGGGACTTGTATCTTTAGACCTTTTATGTTGACCGGTGTCCTGCTGCAATTAGGTGAGGGAGACTCAGAAGCCCCAGCGCTCCATCTTGATTACAGATTAGAGTGATGATGTCATCACATCGGTCTGTGTAAATTGAAGCGAGACCGGACGGGACACTTTACAAGTGGTGGAGACAGCGAGGCAAAGTGGGCCCCTAAAATAAACTCCTCTGATGGGCCCCAGGCATCCCAGTCTGAGACTGCATGAGATCCTTTGCAAATCCAATGGATACCAGGAGTTATTGCATCAGACAGTTTATTACCTGTAAATCATGAAACACTGGGGCAGATTTATCAATAGTGTCTTACTTTTAGACAGTGTAAAGTTAGACCAGACAGTCTTACAATGCGCCACATTTATAAACAAGTGTTGATAAATCTGGTTGCAGGTTAGAACTAACTAACTTTAAAGGGGTTTTGCCACGATGTAATGTTGCCGTGGGATCCTCCAAAAATTGGGGTAATTAATCACTTTTTCTAAATATATGCGGATTACAAAAAGTGAAGCCTGTGAGAGCTCCAGCATGGCTCAGGCCCCCTGAGTCACCTGAACGTTTGCACTCGACACGACCAGAGGAGCCGACAGGAGCTGATCTGGCCGCGCTTGCGTGGTGTGGGCACTTCATATCTGATGACGGGGGAACATGAATGAGCTTTCCAAGGGACTGTGGGGGAAATTTGCAGTGTATGAGGGCTGTCTGCTGTAAAAGGGAATCCACTGTTGTAATGTTATTATTTGAGTTAACTTTTTGGGGACGCTCCTTATTTCCTCACTCCTCTCTCACTCCCTCCCTCTCCCCCTGCAGTGTTCATGACTCAGCATGGTTTGTTTATAGTCTCCCCTGAGCTGATAAGGAGGTAAGGAGCTCACTTCATGGCATAACCCCTTTAAGTCTAAGTTTGTACCACCTATAAGTTGGCTTATTTCTACGCCACAAACTGCGACAAAATTCTGGCGCATTTTTGTCACATTAAGCCACACCACTTTTCCTGTGAAACCACACCACTTTTACGATGGCACACCCCCTTTGTCGAGCGAGGTGGAGAAACATCCGAAACTGTCTAAAACACATAGTAAATGTGGCGAAAAACTTGTAAATTTTGGCACAAATTGAGCCAGAATTCTGGTACAACTGCCTTGATAAATCTGCCCCATTGTGTATGGAGCTGTGCTCCTGCCTCAAGATTTATATGGGGGAAACCAGACAAGAATTCAGGAGACCTATCTGGAAGCTTGTGAGTCCTATACAAACATAAACGGAGGGGCCATCAGCTCGACGTCTACACCACATACATAAAGGAGGTATCACATCCCTTACATTTTGGGGTATTTAGGAACTCTCATTGACTTGGTTGATAGAATCCCTTACCCACTGCTGTCATGTACCAGTCACTTTATAAGAAACCTTTGTGCTGCTCCTCTGTTCTAGCGACACCTTCCGCTTCCTACAAGTCATAACACGTTGATTCCTCCCCCAGCACCAAGAGCCGCACTGATGTTTTTTTTTTTTTAATAGTAAAACCAGGCTGATGGCAAAGCAGCGACCACTACAATTTACAAAAACTAAGGATCTTGCAAAAATAGGTCACTTTGCAATAGGTGTCCATTAACAGTGTCCTACCTATTCCTAGATATCCCCTCTTGTATGGGCTGCATCAGCTCCTCGGGTCGCTATAGCTACAGAACTTTTCTATCCATACTGATAGGCTACCAGCACTGGTCACTATAGCTACAGACCTGTTCAATCTCTCCTGATAGGCTACCAGCACTGGTCACTATAGCTACAGACCTGTTCTGTCTCTCCTGATAGGCTGCCAGCACTGGTCACTATAGCTACAGACCTGTTCGATCTCTCCTGATAGGCTGTCAGTGCTGGTTGCTATAGCTACAGACCTGTTCAATCTCTCATGATAGGCTGCCGGCACTGGTTGCTATAGCAGCAAACCGGTTCAATCTCTCCTGATACGCTGCCAGCATTGGTTGCTATAGCTACAGTCCTGCTTGATCTCTCCTGATAGGCTGCCAGCACTGGTCACTATAGCTACAGACTTGTTCTATCTCTCCTGATACGCTGCCAGCATTGGTTGCTATAGCTACAGACCTGTCTGATCTCTCCTGATAGGCTGCCAGCGCTGGTTGCTATAGCTACAGTCCTGTTCTATCTCTCCTGATAGGCTGCCAGCACTGGTTGCTATAGCTACAGACCTGGTTTCTACTGCAGCCTAGTAGAAGCCAGTAAACACGCCCCTGAATTCAAAGTGAAACAAAAAAAACAAGATGAATCAATGTAGTGAGACAACCCCTTTAAAGCTGACACTTCCACACATCTCCTACCTTCATGAACACACGAGCTGGAAGACAAAAGCTAAAGGGAAGTCGTTGTGCCTTAATGATTTTTTTCTCCCATACAGAACAGTATATACAGATATACACTCACCGGCCACTTTATTAGGTACACCATGCTAGTAACGGGTTGGACCCCCTTTTGCCTTCAGAACTGCCTCAATTCTTCGTGGCATAGATTCAACAAGGTGCTGGAAGCATTCCTCAGAGATTTTGGTCCATATTGACATGTTGGCATCACACAGTTGCCGCAGATTTGTCGGCTGCACATCCATGATGAGAATCTCCCATTCCACACATCCCAAAGATGCTCTATTGGATTGAGATCTGGTGACTGTGGAGGCCATTTGAGTACAGTGAACTCATTGTCATGTTCAAGAAACCAGTCTGAGATGATTCCAGCTTTATGACATGCGCATTATCCTGCTGAAAGTAGCCATCAGATGTTGGGTACATTGTGGTCATAAAAGGGATGGACATGGTCAGAAAACAATACTCAGGTAGGCTGTGGCGTTGCAACGATGCTCAATTGGTCCCAAGGGGCCCAAAGTAGTGCCAAAGAAAATATTCCCCACAACCATGACACCACCACCACCAAGCCTGAACCGTTGATACAAGGCAGGATGGATCCATGCTTTCATGTTGTTGACGCCAAATTCTGACCCTACCATCCGAATGTCGCAGCAGAAATCGGGGACTCATCAGACCAGGCAAGGGTTTTTCCAATCTTCTACTGTCCAATTTCGATGAGCTTGGGCAAATTGGACAGCTGAAAGGAGTGGCACCCGGTGTGGTGTTCTTCTGCTGTAGCCCATCTGCCTCAAAGTTGGCCGTACTGTGCGTTCAGAGATGCTCTTCTGCCTACCTTGGTGGTAACGGATGGCTATTTGAGTCACTGTTGCCTTTCTATCAGCTCGAACCAGTCTGCCCATTCTCCTTTGACCTCTGGCTCAACAAGGCAATTTCCGCCCACAGGACTGCCGCTCACTGGATGTTTTTTCTTTTCGGGACCATCTCTCTGTAAACCCTAGAGATGGTTGTGCGTGAAAATCCCAGGAGATCAGCAGTTTCTGAAAATACTCCAGACCAGCCCTTCTGGCACCAAAAAACCATGCCACGTTCAAAGGCACTCAAATCACCTTCTCCCCATACTGATGCTCGGTTTGAACTGCAGGAGATTGTCTTGACCATGTCTACATGCCTAAATGCACTGAGTTGCCGCCATGTGATTGGCTGATTAGAAATTAAGTGTTAACGAGCAGTTGGACAGGTGTGCCTAATAAAGTGGCCGGTGAGTGTAGATTCTACGCTGCCTCCAACTCATCCCTCATCTCTTTGCATGGACATGTCTACTACATCCACTGCGGACAGCTCTTCCACCACATCACAGCGTTTGGAGATTTCAGACCAGAATTGGAGAAATTTTTTTAAAATGTAATTATTTTAATTACACAAAGTAAAATAATAGGAGCGACAATGTTCCAAGTACGAAATATACCAAAAGGAATCAAGTCAAACTGACAGAAGTGACTCAGGCACCACTTCAACAGGAAATGCAAGGAAGGGAGAATGTCCCTATTACACCTTAGAAAGTGGTCTAGACTTAATCTCTAGAGCCTAAGAAAGATGGGGTAACTGCCCAGATAAGGGCGACCCCAACGGAAACCTGTCCCTAGACGAAACAATCCCTGTTATGCCCAACTGGAGTTATCCCCTAAAGGGTGTGGTCTCTCTGATAAAGCTCAAGGTCTGAAAAGAAGTTCTGCTTCTACATCTTCTTGATCTTCGGATGAAAATATTGAGATTCTAGTTGAAAGAGAATGAGGTTCACTTACATCGGGAAATAGTCCAGCCAAACAGACAGCTCAGCTTGATAATAGCTATTCTGAGCAGCAAACTACTGACCAAACCTCTGATGGCCTGGAGTCTCATAACCTGGATCTGCTGGGAATTTCCCTACTTCTGATCAAGTGTTTTGTGAAAGACTTGACGCTAGTGCTCTGCTCTTCTGTTCACCAATCTATAAAATCCACTCTACCCAAAACCAATACCTGCAGAGCGAATTTTTAGGCCATGTTCACACGGCTTATTTGGGCGCGGATTGGAGTCATACTGCGCGCCGGATTTGCACTTCAGTACGGCTCCAATCCGTCCCTGTCATTACGGTAATCCACAGTTCTCATAGAGAACTATTGATCAGGGGCGTCGCTAGGCTTGTTTATTCGGGGCACAAGCTCCGGACAATCCTGCCTGTGCCCCGAATCTCAGCCCGTCGGGTTGTAGGCAGCTGCTATGTGCCTGCAGCACAGATGATCTCTTGAGCTGTATGTGAGTCTTCTAGACACATCTACAGCTCAGAGCCATTATTCAGTGCAGGGAAGCAGAGGGAGAGCGACTGCGCCAGTTGTCGGTGTTTAGCAGGGAGGAGGGGGCGCCTGTCACTCACTGAGGCTCCCGACTGTCAGGACTTCCTGTGCTGTAGCCGCGCTGAGCACGAGAGCCCGGCAGTCCGGAAGCAGTGAGTGAGGAGCTCCGCCCCCTGCTGTGCTGCTCCCCGGTCCACACACAGTGAGTGAGGAGCTCCGCCCCCTGCAGGGCTGCTCCCGGGTCCACACATAGTGAGTGAGGAGCTCCGCCCCCTGCAGGGCTGCTCCCGGGTCCACACACAGTGAGTGAGGAGCTCCGCCCCCTGCAGGGCTGCTCCCGGGTCCACAACACAGTGAGTGAGGAGCCTCCGCCCCTGCAGGGCTGCTCCCGGGTCCACACACAGTGAGTGAGGAGCTCCGCCCCCTGCAGGGCTGCTCCCGGGTCCACACACAGTGAGTAGGAGCTCCGCCCCCTGCAGGGCTGCTCCCGGGTCCACACACAGTGAGTGAGGAGCTCCGCCCCCTGCAGGGCTGCTCCCGGGTCCACACACAGTGAGTGAGGAGCTCCGCCCCCTGCTGTGCTGCTCCCGGGTCCTGGACCATGCAACCACTCAGCCTTGGAGGCAACAGCAGCATCATCATCATCATCATCATCATCATCATCTACAGGTGCCCAGGGAGGTCTCAAGTCAGTGAGTAGCCTCACTGTAGAGACCAGTGCTAAAAACTATAATAAGGGCAACACCACATAATCTTCATAAATATGAATTGTACTTAATGTATATATGCGTGTGTATACACATATGTGTATGTGTGTATGTATATATGTATTGTATGCATGTATGTGTATACATGTGTGTATATATGTGTGTTTGTGTATGCATGTGTGTATATATATGTTTGTATGCATGTGTGTATATGTTTGTGTGTATGCATGTGTGTATATATGTTGTGTGTATGCATGTGTCTATATTTGTATGTCTATATATGTATGCATGTGTGTGTGTATGTGTGTATATATTGTGTTTATATATAATTATATATATATATATATATATATATAAATATATATACATATGTGTGCATATATATATATATATATATATGTGTATGCATTGTGTGTGTGTATATATATATATATATATATGTGTGTGTGTGTACTGTATGTGTGTGTGTGTATGCATGTGTGTGTGTGTATATATATATGTATGCATGTGTGTGTATATATATGTGTGTGTGTATGTATATATATATATGTGTGTATGTATATATGTATGTATGTGTGTGCATGCATATGTGTGTACATGTGTATGTAGATGTGTATGTACTGTATATATGTGTTTATGTGTATAAACACACATATCCACAATATTACCCCATTTGCGTCACTAAACATAATCCTGCCTGTTCTGTCCTTTACACATGTAAACTACAGCCTGATGATGAATTGTATCTGAATATCATCTTTTTATAACCCGTCAATTCGTAGGGTTTGCGTACGTTATTAGCTGCTGCAGCCAGACAAAGGGTACGTTCACATGGCAGAATTGCGGGGTGCATTTTGTGGTGTATTTGCCCTTTAATACGCTCTCTATAAGAGCTATGAATTACCATGTCGTCTTCTCCGGCATACAATCCGATGGTATTGTACGCTGAGGAGAGAAGTGACAGTCCCCCCCCAATAGAAAGCCGCAGTTCTTGGGGCGTGAAAAATGCCGCGTGAACCCCGCCCTACTGAGCAAAACTTAACACAAAGGGCCCAAGCTCCGGATGTTTTGGGACCCTAGCAACGCCCCTGCTATTGATTCCGTCGCTTCTCCCCGCTCGGAGAATCCGCCACGGGGGAAGAAAGTGACATGCACATTATTTACGGCGTGTACGCACCGTGGATAATGCAAGTCTATGGGGCCGGCGGGCAGCTCACCCGCCCCCGTCCCGCCCCTTATTCAAGCTGTAACTGCGGGCGAAATCCGGCCCACAATTACGCCTTGAATAAGCCGTGTGAACACGGCCTTATTGGTACATACTGTGCTAGTCGATACCCATAACTCAGTGAAAGAGTTAGACACAGTTATGAGTGGGCAGTTCTACAGCTTCAGGCTCCCACTTCCTGTTCAGGCTGTGGGTGGTTCTACAGTCTCAGGCTCCCACTTACTGTTTAGGCTGTGGGTGGTTCTACAGTCTCAGGCTCCCACTTCCTGTTAAGGCTGTTGGTGGTTCTACAGCTTCAAACTCCCACTTCCTGTTCAGGCTGAGGGTGGTTCTACAGCCTCAGACCCCCACTTCCTGTCCAGGCTATGGACAGTTCTACAGCTTTAGTGTCCCACTTCCTGTTCAGACTGTTGTCGATTGTCTGTCGATTCCTGTTTAAATTGTGGACAGTGCTATGGCTTTAGGCTCCCACTTCCTATTCAAGCTGTGGACTGTTCTACAGCTTCATTGTCACACTTCCTGTTCATGCTGTGGGTGGTCCTACAGCTTCAGGGTCCCACTTCCTGTTCAGGCTGTGGGCGGTTCTACAGCTTCAGGGTCCCACTTTCTGTTCAGGCTGTGGGCGGTTCTACAGCTTCAGGCTCCCACTTCCTCATCAGGATGTGAGTGGTTCTACAACAGTGACTGACATTGCAGCTCTGTTATTCCTAGCTGACCCTGTTAGAGGGATGTTGGTGATGGAGATGTCTAAACAGCAGGGCAGAAGGCTACAGAGCTCTAATGGAATAACTGATAAGACACAGCAGGGAGTGACATTCCCACCTTGGCCACTGTTAGAGCAGAAAGAGATGGTCTTTAATCTAAAGAAGCTTGTGTACAAAAGCAGGAGATAAGAACTTCTCTAACTCTGAAAGGAAGCAAAATAAGAGCAACAATGTATTTGGCAATAGTCTTTATTGACCTTTGATACATGTTTGAAGCCAATAAATGTTTGTGAGAAACACCTTTAAGTGGGACTTGATCTCGTGACCTCCTGATTTGTCTTTAGTTGGTCATTTTCCTCCTACAAATTCAAGACAACTAATTATTGATGGGAAGCACAAAACAGCAAGAACAAGAGCTGCAGGTTGTTACTTATGTAAGCACATGGTCATTTGCTGATGTCTGAAGAAGTTAAAAAGATGAAAATCAGGACAAAAGAAGAACGAAAAGAGCGAGTGTGAAAAAGGCTGATGTCGGGGAAAAAGTAAAGGCTCTGAATAGTTTCTGAAAAAAACGCCGCTCGTGCCCATAGGTGGTGATTGGTGTAACGGCTCAGCCTCATTCAAGTGAATAAGGATGAAGTTACCTGATAGAAGGAGGGAAGCCGAGCTATGTGATATCTAAGGTTAAAGTATCTCACAAAAGTAAGTACACCCCACAAATTTTTTTAAAATTTGTACTATACCTGTTCATGGGAAACAATAAGGATCTGACCCTTTGATACAATGTAAAGTAGTGAGTGCCCGGCTTGTATCACAGGGGGATGTGGTGTCCTCAAAATAACGCAACACAGACATCAATGTCTAAACTGCTGGTGACAAAGGTGAGTACACCCCTAAGTGACAACAAAAGTGAGGACACCCCTAAGTGACAACAAAAGTGAGGACACCCCTAAGTGATACAATGTAAAGTAGTCAGTGCCCGGCTTGTATCACAGGGAAGAACTCACAGCATCAATGTCTATGGGGACAAAAGTGAGGACACCCCTAAGTGATACAATGTAAAGTAGTCAGTGCCCGGCTTGTATCACAGGGAAGAACTCACAGCATCAATGTCTATGGGGACAAAAGTGAGGACACCCCTAAGTGATACAAATGTAAAGTAGTCAGTGCCCGGCTTGTACCCACAGGGAAGAACTCACATCATCAATGTCTATGGGGACAACACTGAGGACACCCCTAAGTGACCACAAAAGTGAGGACACCCCTAAATGAGGACACCCCTAAGTGATACAATGTAAAGTAGTCAATGCTCGGCTTGTATCACAGGAAAGAACTCACAGCATCAATGTCTATGGGGACAAAAGTGAGGACACCCCTAAGTGAGGACACCCTTAAGTGATACAATGTAAAGTAGTCAGTGCCCGGCTTGTATCACAGGGGGAATGTGGTGTCCTCAAAATAACTCAACACAGACATCAATGTCTAAACCTCTGGGGACAAAAGTGATGCACCCCTAAGTGACACCAAAAGTGAGGACACCCCTAAGTGACAACAAAACTGAGGACACCCCTAAGTGATACAATGTAAAGTAGTCAGTGCCCGGCTTGTATCACAGGGAAATGTGGTGTCCTCAAAATAACACAGACATCAATGTCTAAACCACTGCAACAAAAGTGAGGACACCCCTAAGTGGCAACAAAAGTGAGTACACACCTAAGTGGCAACAAAAGGGAGGACACCCATAAGTGACAACAAAAGAGAGTACACCCCTAAGTGACAGCAAAAGTGAGGATACCCCTAAGTGAAAATGGACAAATTATGCCCAAATTGCCATTTTCCCTCGGTGTCCTGTGACTCATTAGAGATACAAGGTCCCAGGTGTGAATGGGGAACAGATGTGTTAAATTTGGTGCTATCACTGTCAGACTCTCTCATACTGGTCACTGGAAGTGCAAAATGGCTCCTCATGGCAAAAACAGTCTCAGGACCTGAGAAAAAGAATCTTTGCTCTATATAAAGATGGCCAAGGCTATAAGAAGATGCCAACGCCCTGACACTGAGCTGCAGCGCGGGAGCCAACACCCTGACACTGAGCTGCAGCGCGGGGGCCAACACCCTGACACTGAGCTGCAGCGCGGGGGCAAACACCCTGACACTGAGCTGCAAAAGCCAACACCCTGGGTACTGAGCTGCAGCGCGGGGGCCAAACCACCCTGACACTGAGCTGCAACGCCAACCCCCCCTGATACTGAGCTGCAGCGCGGGGGCCAACACCCCCGACACTGAGCTGCCAGCGCGGGGCAAACACCTGACACTGAGCTGCAACGCCCAAAACCCTGATACTGAGCCTGCAGCGCGGGGGCCAACACCCTGACACTGACTGCCGCGCGGGGGGCCAACACCCTTGACACTGAGGCCTGCAGCGCGGGGAACCAACACCACCCTGACACTGAGCTGTACGCCAAAAACCCTGACACCCGAGCTGCAGCGCGGGGGCCAACACCCTGACCCCTGAGCTGCAGCGCGGGGCCAACACCCTGACACTGAGCTGCAGCGCGGGGCCGACCCCCTGACACTGAGCTGCAGCGCGGGGCCAATACCCTGACACTGAGCTGCAGCCAACACCCCTGACACTGAGCTGCAGCGCGGGGGCCAAGACCCTGACCCTGAGCTGCAGCGCGGGGGCCAACCCCCTGACACTGAGCTGCAGCACGGGGCCAACACCCTGACACTGAGCTTGGGAGCAACCAACACCCTGACACTGAGCTGCAGTGCGGGGGCCCAACACCCTGACACTGAGCTGCAAGCGGGGGGGGGCCAACAACCTGACACTGAGCTGCAGCGCAGGGGCCAACACCCTGACACTGAGCTGCAGCGTGGAGGCCAACACCCTGACACTGAGCTGCAGCGTCGGGGCCAGCACCCTGACACTGAGCTGCAGCACGGGGGCCAGCACCCTGACACTGAGCTGCAGCGCGGGGACCGACACCCTGACACTGAGCTGCAGCACGGGGGCCAGCACCCTGACACTGAGCTGCAGCGCGTGGGCCGAAAACCCCTGACACTGAGTGCAGCCCCCAACCCCCCTGACACTGAGCTGCAGCGCCAACAACCTGACACTGAGCTGAAGCGCCACCCACCCTGACATTAGCTTTCAGCGCCAACACCCTGACACTGAGCTGCAGCCCCCAACACCCTGACCCCTGACTGCAGCAAACCCAAAACCCGACACGAGCTGCAGTCGGGGGCCCAAAGGCCATACAGGGGTTTAACAAGACAGGTTCCACTCAGAGCAGACTTCGGCATGGTCGACCAAAGAAGCTCAGTGCACGAGCTCAGCGTCATATCCAGAGGTGAGTGCTGCCGGCATTGCTGCAGAGGTTACAGGGGTGGGGGGTCAGCCTGTCAGTGCTCAAACCATACACCGCACACTGCATCGGTCTGCATGGCTGTCTTTTCTCCTCTATCATATAACCCTATATGCAGCAGTGTCATCACACACCCTTCACAAGTGGGTCTCCTAGGTCAGAAGAGGCTTTTGGCCCAGCGTAAGCGGCATAATGAGGTCATGCCGCTTACACTGGAAGTGACCACACAGCGGGGGGAACATGGGGAGATAACTATTTTATTTTCTTTGTACCATTACAGCTGCCTATACCTACATGGGGCATATCCCTCCCTACAGTGAACAAATACCTAACTAAAGGGGACAAATACTACTTACAAAGGGCATATCCCTACCTACAGGAGGCATATCCCTATCTACAAGAGGGCATATGCCTACTTATAGTGGACATATAACTACCTAAAGGGGGCATATCCCTACTTACAAGGGGGAATATGCCTACCTACAGTGGGCATATAACTACCTAAAGTGGACATATCCCTACCTACATTTGGGGCATATACCTACCTATAGGGAGAAAACACCTACCTAAAGGGAACAAATCCTACCTGCAAGGGGAAAATACCTACCTACAAGAGGCCTATCCCTAACTACAATTGGGCATATACCTACCTACAGTTGTCATTTAACTACCTAAAGGGGGCATATCCCTACCTAAAGGTGGAAAACACCTATCTACAGTGGGGAAAACCTTCCTACAAATGGCATATCCCTTCCTGCATATCCCTCCCTACCAGGACATGTACCTAACTACAAGAGGAATATACCTACCTACAGGGGGAAAATACCAACCTTCCGGGGACAAATCCCTATCTGCAGGGGGATAATGCCTAACTACAGTGGGCAAATACCTACCTACAGGGGGCATATCCCTACCTACAAGGGGCATATACCTACCTACAGGGGGCATATAACTACCTAAAGGGAATATATATCTACCTACAGGGGACATATACCAACCTACAGGGGGCATATACCAACCTACAGGGAAGCCTATATCTATCTACAGGGGGGCTATTATATCTACCAACAGGGGGCTTATATACCTACGAATTAGGGGCTTATATACCTACTTACTGGAGATGACCTCTATAACTGCCGAATGGGGTGTTTATATTCTTACCTACCTACAAATGCCCTATATACCTACCCACCTACCTACATTGGTCTATTTAACTACTACTAGGGACCTATATTTCTACTTATTTGGGCAGACGCTATGGCCTTATAACTACCAATTTACTTAATAGGGGACCCTAGATACCCTACCAACATTGGGGATCATATAAATCTAACTTGCCTTGACCCTATGGGTGATAGTTGACGATTTACACTATATTGATGGCACGCTGCCTACTTTGAACAGGGGCGTTTACCTATCCCTGAACATTACTTGTTTGGGTGTGTTCCCCTACATACTTATCTGGAGGATTTAATTACTTCCTATGTGTGATAATCGTGAAGTAATGACTAAAAAACCTCGGTGCACAATTGGGATGCTCATTAGCCATGTTTGGGCCTCAACTTTTACTGTATAGGGAACAAAAGGTGTCATTGGGGTACCATTTGGGGGCACTTAGATAGGAGTTTTGGCTACAAGAGAAGGAAATTGGTGAGCGGAGAGTGTGGAAAAGTTGAAGAGGACTTTGATGTATGTTGTTGTAAAATCTACAGGTGAGAGAGGCATGGCCTGGGAGACATGATCTGTGTGTGCTGGGACAGTTGGAGTACAAAAGAGGAACAACTTCTCATCTCAGAGAAGGGACATAACACATCAGAGACTTCTCTTTAGTGAGTCACTGAAGTAACTGTTGGAGCTGTATTACAAATGGATTTTTGTACACTATATTGTACACGTAATCACTTTAAATGTCTGCAAAGTTTTGTCTGTGTGTACATGGTATTACACAACTGTTTTGGCACATCAGGCTGGATAATATTGAGTTATTGTATGCATGTTTTATTTTGAAGTAATTAGTAGGTTGGTTTTAATTCACAGTCACATATGTGCGCAAAAACTCCCTGAGTGGTCTGATTATCGGTGATATGTGTCATGATGTTGCTATGATGTAATATTCATTCATTTATGTGGTGGTGATTGTGTTGTGATCATGGTGGTTGTAGTTATTATTCAGTCTTATGTCGGTGGTGATATGATGATGATGATGATTCTACACCAGATGATGTGTGGCAGTATTATCTTCCAGTCACTATGTTGTGGTGGTTATGTGGTCATAGTGTTGTTGGTATTATTCAGTCACTATGTAGTTGGTGTATTGTGATCAGATTTTGTCGTTGTTGTAATAGATTTTAATCATATTTGCGAAGTGTTGATTGGTGGTCATGATGTTGAGGCGATGTATTCTCAGTCAAAATGTGCTGGTTGATATGTGTCTAGTGTTGTGGTATTATCTCAGTTCTATGGTGTGTCTGGTGATATGTGATCATTGTGTTGTTGTATTATTTAATCACTATGTGGAGATGATTTGTGGTCATGATGTTGAGGCATTATTCAGTCAATATGTGCTGGTGATATGTGGTTCGCAGTAGTGTTGTTCGGTATTATTCAGTCAATATGTGCTCGGTGATATGGGGTCATGCATAGTTAAGGTACTTTATCTGTCATAGTGTGACTGGTGATATGTGATCATAGTGTTGTTGTATTATCGCAGAGTCATAGATCTTCGTAGAGAGAGCGAAGGATGTGATATGTGGTCATGGGTGATTTGCATGCATTATTCGTTGGGAGGGTCCAGAATATGTGCTAGGTCAGATATGTCGGTCATCAGTGCTTGTGGTAGTTATGTACGCATATCACTTACGTGGAGGTGATCATGTGATACGTGTTGTTGGTTGTTATTATTTACACTCACTATGTGGCAGGTGATATTGTAGGTCATGAGTGTTGAGACATTATTCAGTCTCAATTGTCGTGCTAGGTGTATATCATTCTTGTGGGTATGATGTTGACTGCAAGATTATTCAGTCGCAATATGTGCAGGTGATATGTGGTCATGATGTGGAGGGATTAATCAGTCACTATGTGCTGGTGTTATGTGATTTCTAGATGTTCGTTGTAATATCAGATCACTCTATGTGGAGGTGATATGTGGTCATGGTGTTGAGGCATTATTCAGTCAATATGTGCTGGTGATATGTGGTCATGATGTTGAGGTATTAATCAGTCACTATGTGCTGGTGATATGTGATCATTGTGTTGTTGTATTATTTAATCAATATGTGGTGATGATATGTGGTGCTGTTATTCAGTAACTATATGGTGGTAATATGTGATCATCATGTGGAGGTATTAATCAGTCACTATGTGGTGGCGATATCTGGTCATGATGTGGAGGTATTATTCAGTCACTGTGTGTTGGTGATATGTGATAATGGTGTAGTGGCATTATTTAGTCACTATGGAGTGGTTAAATATGGTCATTGTATGGTCATTATTAAGTCAATATGTGCTGATGATGTTGCGGTCTTAATCAGTCACTATGAACTGGTGATATGGGGTCATGATGTTGAGGTATTATTCAGTCACTATGTGTTGGTGATATGTGATGCTGTTATTCAGTCACTATATGGTGGTAATATGTGATCATGATGTGGAGGTATTAATCAGTCACTATGTGGTGGTGATATCTGGTCATGATGTGGCAGTGTTATTCAGTCACTATGTGTTGGTGATATGTGGTGGTATTATTCAGTCACTATGTGGTGGTGATATGTGGTTATGATGTTGAGGTATTAATCAGTCACTATGTGATGGTTATATATGGTCATGGTGTTGTTGTATTATTCAATCACTATGTGTTGGTGATATGTGGTCATGGTGTTGAGGCATTATTCAGTCAATATGTGCTGATGATGTTGAGGTATTAATCAGTCACTATGTACTGGTGATATGTGGTCATGATGTTGAGGTATTATTCAGTCACTATGTGTTGGTGATATATGGTGCTGTTATTCAGTCACTATATGGTGGTAATATGTGATCATGATGTGGAGGTTTTAATCAGTCACTATGTGGTGGTGATATCTTGTCATGATGTGGCAGTGTTATTCAGTCACTATGTGTTGGTAATATGTGGTGGTATTATTCAGTCACTATGTGGTGGTGATATGTGGTCATGATGTTGAGGTATTAATCAGTCACTATGTGCTGGTGATATGTGGTCATGATGTGGAGACATAATTCAGTTACTATGTGGTGGTGATATCTGGTCATGATGTTGCAGTGTTATTCAGTCACTATGTGGTGGTGATATGTGATCATCATGTTAGGCGCAGCGTTCGCCACTTTCAGCTGCGCCCCGCATGAAGGGGCGGGCAGTGGGCGCGGTGTAGGCGTTTCGGGGCGGGACGCGGCGCGCTCGTATTCTCCGAGGCATGTACCATCGCGGCACGCAAATCGCGGCGCAGTGCAGCGCTCGGCAGCTCCGACAGGCAGACCGACTTTTCTTTGGTCTAAATCCTCCGACAGAGGCGAAGTGAAGCAGGATCCGAACATGCGAGGAAAGGAAGCAGATCGAAGATCGCGACAGAAAACTCGGCGCTCCGGCATCCGAGCAGCATGGTGTATGAATCCGAAAAAATCGCCTTTATAAAGGCGGAATACATTGTCAGAAAAGAAGGCTTGAAACATAAAAATAAACATAATAAAAAAAAACAATCACTTTCCCAAACTCTAGAGAACGGCGCCAATTTCAAGAAATATGATATTGGAAATTGCCGGAAAAATACAGTAATTCAAATTATGATACCTATATCTCATGGTCCGAATACAACCGGCCATTCAGAATAGGAGAGACAGTGAACCATTTAAAACCTATGGGGAAGAATTCAAAAATACAGTGAAAATGCTGAAAAAACATGGATTGGCTGAGCTAGCGGGGGGGCTGGCATAGCTCAGCCAATCCAATAGGAAGCGACCATGCCCATTCTAGTCTATGGAGAAGTTTAGACCAACTCAGAATCCACGGCGGGACAATTCAAAATACTGTAAAAAATGCTGAAAAGAGTTGATTTGCTGAGCTAGCGGGTCGGGCTCGGCTAGCTCAGCCATATCAGAATAGACCAGCGACAAATAGAACCCATTCATTAAAACCTTTGGAAAAATTATTGACAACTCAGTATAGGAGTGACAAAGCCCCATTCTAGTCTATGGAGATTTATTTGACCAATCAGATAGGAGCGACAAGGCCCATTCTAGTCTTTGGAGAAGTTTAGACCAATCAGAAACCACGGCCTATAGGGGTACATTCAAAATACTGTAAAAAATGCTGAATGAAAAGAGCTGTTGGCTGACGCTAGCGGGGGCTCGGCTAGCTCAGCACTCAGAATAGGAGCGACCAAAGACATTCTAGTCTATGGAGAGAGTTTAGACCATCAGAATAGGAGCGACAAAAGGACCCATTATATCCTATGGAGGATTTTGGACCAATCAAAATCCAGGGGTGGGATAATTCAAAATACAGTAAAAGACAGGAAAAAGAGCTGATTGGCTGAGCTAGCGGGGGCTTGGCTACTGCCAGCCAAATCTGAGCGTGGCTACTTCTCCCATTATAGTCTATGGAGAGATGGGCGCACTGAAATCTTGGCGCTGAGCGCCGAGCGGCATGAAGTATTAATAAAAAAATTATTTTTATTAAATGTAAAACATTATCAGATAAAGAGCGAACCCTTCTTTACAAATAAAGCAGTTAAAACCCGAACAACGCGTTTGTCGCGGACCGGCGCTACATAGGGAATTGCAATAGAGAGAATTGCCGGGAAATACAGTAATTCAAATTGTGTTTAAGCTATTCTATGGTCGGCATAAACAGCAATCAGAATAGGAGCGACAATGTCCATTATAACCTATGGAGGAGAATTGACCAATCAGAATAGGAGCGACAATGTCCCATTGTATCCTATGGAGAAAAATTGACCAATCATATTCAAGGCGGGACAGTTCAAAATACAGTAAAAATGCAGAAACGAGCTGATTGGTTGAAGCGGCGGGGGCTCGTCAGCTTAGCCAATCAGAGCGCGAGCTACTTCTCATATAGTTCTATGGGGAAAAGGAAATTCTGAGCGCGCTCTGTGATTGGTAAGTTAAAAGTGCGCGTTATTTGGACCAATGGGAGAGCGAGCACGCTCCTATGGGTTTTTCTAATGCAATCTGAAATAAAAATACATGGACGAAATCAAATTATAACACTACAGAAGTGTCCCGATGTGTATATAAAAGAATAATAATATGGAGGGAAAGAAAAAAAAATATTAACAATAAAATCATTTTATTTCTTATTTTCGTTAGCCAAGATAATATTGAGGCTAACGAAAATAAAAATTTAAATATTTTTATACTATTATTTTCCTTTTCCGCCATGATTCTGATGTCACTCTCTAACAATGGCTTTCGTCCTTATGGTATATTAGGAAGCTTGCGCTCATTTATGCTGAGCTGCAGCCCTAGCTAGCCCATTTCTTTTGCAATTTAATGTACATGGCCTAATCAAATTTAACTAAAAGTTGTCCACGATGTGATATAAACAATGATATATGGTACGAAAAAAAATTCACCCATAAGTATTTTATGTTCACTTGTCGCTCCATTTGATGGCCGGTTAATATGCGGACAATCAGAATAGCTTTCTAATTTGAATTACTGTATTTCCGGCAATTTCAATATCCTAATTCTTGACTGAGGATATTGGACAGTGATTTTGTTTTATGTATTTTTATTTTTTAGGTTTCAGCTCTTTTCCTGAGAATGTTGAAGGCCTTTATAAAGGCGATTTTTGATTCATACTCCGCACGACATGTGGAATGATTTCTCGCTGTTCCAGCCTGTCTAACATCAGGACAAAAAGATTTTCGGCGCAGTCCCTTCTGCGCCATAAAGTTCCCGCAGCTGCGACTCCCATGTCCCGTACTGGTGCCCCTCACCTCACCCGCTGCCAGAGGCGCAGGAACTTTTCCACGCGCATGTTATGAGAGCCAACCTCCTCTGCGACGGCGAATTTGTCAGGCGCAGCGACGCATGCGATCACGGTCCGACCGCACTGCGCCTAACTACACCAGGCGAGGCTACGCTCGGGGACTTTTCCCCGGACATGTATGACGCATACCTCAGGCTGACTCGAATCCTCAGGCGCAGCGCCTCGCCCTGGCCTAAGATCCCGCACTGTGCCTAAAACACAGGCGAGGCACGGCAGACTTTACACTGCATGTCATGAGCGCGCTCCCGGCCCCCGGACATAAATCAGGTGCAGATTCCCGCCGTGGGAAACTGGCGAGGAAACTGCGCCTAGACAGGCGCGAGCTTAATACTGTGCCCTTGCGTTGCGTGATGATGTGATCATGGTGTAGTGGCATTATTTAGTCACTATGGGGTGGTGAAATATGGTCATTGTGTTGAGGTGTTATTTAGAACAACTAATCATGGTGCCTGTATATCTGGAGGTTTTTATGCAGTCACTATGCTATTGTGGTCCTTGTGCGGGTTTAGCTATTCATTCACTATGTGGAGGTCGATACAGTGGTCATGGTGTTGAGGGCATTATTCAGTCGCAATATGTGCTAGGTGATAATGTGGTCATGTCGATGAAATGTTCGAGGTTATTAATCAGGTCATATGTGCTCGGGTGATAATGTGGTATTGATGACAGGAGGTGTTATTCAGTCACTATGTGCTTGGTGATATTGTGATCATACGGTGTAGGGTAGCATTATTTAGTCTACACTATGTGGTGATGATATGTATGGTGCGCTGCTTATTCAGTCCACTAACGTGGTACATATGTGATCGAGTGATGTGGAGGTATTACTCAGTACACTCTCGCGGCGGCGCTGGCGGCATATCTTGGTCATGATGTGGAGTATTATTTTCAGTCTCTATGTGTTGGTGAGTAGGTGGTGGTATTATTCAGTTCTTCTATGTGTGGTGAATGTGTGATCATGGTGTTGGGTATTGTTTCTGTCTCAACAATGTGGTGTTGTTGTGATATGGAATGTGGCAGTATGTATTCAGTCACGGATGCGTGTTGGTGATTGTTATCATGGTTGTTAGTGCATTATTTTTGTCACTATGGGGTGGTAGAAAATTATGTCATTGTAGTTGAGGTGTTATTTGTACATTAATATGGTTGCTAGATTCTTTGGAGGTTATTCATGCAAGTCACTATTGGACCATATGTGGTCATTGTGTTGTTGTATTTTTCTCAATCACTATGTGGACCACTTGAGTGTAACCAGTGGTCATGGTGTTGAGGCTTCTTTCAGTCAAATGTTGAATGGTGGAGATATGTGAGTCATGATGTTGAGGTGATTTAATCAGTCACTATGTGAATGCGTGAGATGTATGTCATTGAGGATAGGTGTTATTCTCAGCCAACTATGTGTGGTGATTTGTGATCTATAGTGTCGACGGTGGCATTATTTAGTCACCAATGTGGGTGGAAGATATGTGGTGCCTGTTTTACCACGTCACGATACGGTGGTAAAATATGTGATCATGTGTGGAATGGTATTACTGTAGTCACTATAGCTGACTTGGTGGCGGTATATCTGGTCATGATGTGGAGGGTATTACTAGTCTCTAGTGTAGGTGATGATTGTGGTGGTATTATTCAGGATCACTATGTTGGTGGTGATGTGTGATCATGGATGTTTGTGGTATTGTTCACAGTCAACATTGGTGTTGATTTGTGATCTGGAATGTGGCAGTATTATTCAGTCTACTGAGATGTGTTGAGAGATAGATGTGTCGATGGTGTAGTGGCATATATTTAGTCACATAAGGGTGGTGATAATATAGTCATTGTTATTGAAGGTGTAATTCTGTAACATAATATGTGCTGATATCTGGATGGTATTATGCAGTTCAACTATGTGGATGTGATTATGTGTCTATGGTGTTGTTGTATTATTCAGTCACTATGTGGTGGTGATATCTGGTTATAATGTGGCAGTGTTATTCAGTCACTATGTGTTGGCGATATGTGGTGGTATTATTCAGTCACTATGGGGTAGTGAAATATGGTCATTGTATTGAGGTGTTATTTAGACACTATGTGGTGCTCATATCTGGAGGTATTTCAGTCACACTATGTAGTTGGTGATATCGTGGCCATGGTGTTGTGGTATTTTCAAATAATATGTGGACGGGTGATATAGTGGTCATGGTGTTGAGGGGCTTTATTCAAGTCAATATGTGGCTGATGATGTTGTAGGTTTAATGAGTACACGTATGTTTCTAGGTGATTTATGTGGTCATAATGTTGAGGTGTTATTCAGTCACTATGTGTTGGTGATATGTGATCATAGTGTGGTGGCATTATTTAGTCACTATGTGGTGATGATATGTGGTGCTGTTATTCAGTCACTATACGGTGGTAATATGTGATCATGATGTGGAGGTATTACTCAGTCACTATGTGGTGGTGATATCTGGTCATGATGTGGCAGTGTTATTCAGTCACTATGTGTTGGTGATATGTGGTCATGATGTTGAGGTATTAATCAGTCACTATGTGATGGTGATATCTGGTCATGATGTGGCAGTGTTATTCAATCACTATGTGTTGGTGATATGTGGAGGTATTATTCAGTCACTGTGTGGTGGTGATATGTGGTCATGATGTGGAGGTATTAATCAGTCACTATGTGATGGTGATATCTGGTCATTATGTTGCAGTGTTATTCAGTCACTATGTAGTGTGGTATGTGGTTATGGTGTTGGAGTATTGTTCAGTCACAATGTGGTGTTGATTTGTGATCTGAATTTGGCAGTATTATTCAGTCACTATTTGATGGTGATATGTGGTAATGCTGTTGCGGTATTTTTCAGACACTATGGCCGACATGTATGATTTATGGCACTTAGATGCCAATTTTTGTCCTCTCTCCCTCTGTTCCAGTTGTTAGTTATTAATTTGTCACCTTTGTACTTGTTTGACCTATGTTATGTACGCCCCCTAAATCAAGCACATTACAAAGTGCGAGGGCGGCACTCTTGTTATGCTTCTGAATATTGGCGTGCAGGTAATTAAAAAAACTAAGTGAATGGGGGGCTGTGCTAGATATCGGGCTGTGTTCTGGCGCAGCCCCGTTCATACATGTCGCCCTATGTGTGTTGATGATATGTGATCATGATATGGTGGTATTATTATACGTCACGACTGTGATGGCGTTATAGGTCTATGATTTGGGATGTATTATTTGTACTAGGTAGGTAATGACATGATGTTGTGCTATTACTCAGACACTATGTGGTGGTGATATGTGGTCATGTTGTGGAGGTTATATTCAGTCGCTATGTGCTGGTGATATCTGGTCTTAGTAGGATATTGGTAATATTAGCTTTGGAGATTCTGTTTTGTTGTTAGCAATGCTGTGTGTGTTTGGATAACTGTTATGATTCATTTTTATGTATTTTTACACATAGAACATTGTGTTACTGAATTTTGTATACTTGGGCTCATGTTCATGGTGATTTGTGTCGCAGAGTGGTGCAACACGTTAAGAGAGGGGGAGAAATTGCTTTTCCCTGCCCTGAGTGCAATTTGGCCTAGGAATGGCCCTGTAGAAATCATGAGGTGATGACATGAAATCAGATGTTTTTCTTTATGTCGTCTGCAGTATCAACATTTTCACACTTAACTTCTCTACTGAAGTTCCTTGATGTCTTGCATCTTCATTCATCTTCCTTATCAATGGCTTTAACTCATTCTCATCAGTTCTGTAGGTGACAAAAGGAGATAAATCACTATTTTTTACCACTGGATGTGCAGGGTTAGAGGAAGATTTCCCAGCCTATGTATCATTCCACATCCAGGGGTTATAGTTTTTAAACTCTTGGGAACATTATATTTACAGGAACTTACCCGTGGAGCCTCTTTCTCTTGGTGAAGCGGCGCACGAAAGGAGATTTTTTAATCCAATTACCTAAAGAAAAAACAGTTTTATAGGTTTATTATAATAAACCTCTCTTACATCCCTTGCTTCTTTTTGTTGCCTCTGATGTCTTTTTTTTCACCTCTTTGTTTAGTGAGAATGGTCTCGGAAGTGGTCGCCCCTCTCAAGGTTTTATTCTACATCATATAAGAACCGATTTCACCCTCATTCACAAAGTGCATAGAGATGAAGCAATGAAATATATGCAGGGGCGGTTTGCATTATACTGGTAAATGTAGTATTTATTACAAACAAAGCCTTAATGTCTTGTACTTTCTTAGATTTACTCGGATACGTATAAAAGCCACGCACATTCCTAAACGATTTACAGTTTTTCTATATTGCCGTATTGTTATTTGTGCCCACCCGTCAGAAGTGTATTTCATTTTGGATCACTGTGTAAAATTCCCAGGTGAATCGGCAGGATCGAGGCAATCTCTGTTATTGTGATTGATTACAATATGCAAAGAGAAACCTAATGTTTTTGCTAAGCCTGTTACTTAGTTTATGTGGAAAGTAATTTTACTTGACCAATCTAGCTCACTTTTTTGCTACTCTCATTAGTAGAATTTATGTCTCTATCAGACGGCAATTTCATAGAAAGAACTTTAAATAAAAACTTGCTGCCCTGTTACCTTGCAACCTTGTAATTTAGTGTATGTCTTGCATTGTATTTTGTGTTTATGAATCTTTTTCACACTAATGTTTATATAACATATATTCTCAATTAATAATACATAGGACAAGCAGAGTTACCAATATTATGAAATGCATTACCACATTCTGCTGACATGGATACATTTTAATTTTAACTTCTGAATCTTAAACATCATATCTATCTATCTATCTATCTATCTATCTATCTATCCATCTATCTCACATCTAACTTATTGATCTAGTAACATATACAAAAAGGCTCTAATTGCCAAGTTTTAAAACACACTTGCAGAACATGCGGCCTGTAGAGTATTCTTTGGGGTTATCCAAAAGGTTTCTGGCGCCCCACAAATTGGGATGCAAAGAGGCAGAGCTCCTCCCCACTCCTGACATGGGCAATCCTGAATGGTCCAGAGTTGTCCCCAAGAGGCCAGGGGCATTCCTTAGTGTTTTGGGAGGCATTTCCAGGTGGTCTAGAGGTGCGGGGTGGTCTAGAGGGGAGGGGGAGTTTCCCCCCTGAAAAGTGAACCACGGCCCAAAGAAGTGAAGGCTCCTGCCAGGTTGTACAGGTCTGGTCTAGAACATGTAAGTATGAGCACACCAAACAGTGGGAGCAGATTGACATTGTCAGACCATGTTCACACTTTCAGGATTGATATCAGAATTTAGCAGGTTCCACATATTTTATATCTCATTTACATGCTCTGGAAAAAAATCTATGTGGAATAATCAATGTGCTGCAGATCTTTACCATTTCCCATAACTTGATGTTCTACGGCAGGTTCTCCGATAATAATGTTAAGGTAACTGAACTATGTCAAGTTGATCAATCAGCACTGTCACTATGCCTGTGTAATCAACTATATTGCCAACACAGCTGGAGAAAGTCTGATCCCAACAGTTAAACCTGAAAAGGGAATTGTTCAAGCAAGAGACCCCTTTGTAACCTTGATCTCCAACCCCAACAACCTTATTACCAGACATGGAATCTGATAAAATACACAGAAGATATAACCAGCTCAGTAAGTTAGTGAAAAGAGTCCTTCTTTATTTTAGCAGCAGAACAGTCACATAAAAGAAGTGGTGCGTTTTTAATGTACAGCAACTAAATATCTCAGAGACATATAAGACTCAAGCACAGTATCAGTATACAAGCAACCAGAGTTCCTCTGAATGGAGTGAACATCAGTTGTGATCCAAGTCATATGTTAGCATATATCAAATCTGAATATGTAGTCCTGGAATAATCCCAATAAAGCAAGACGCTGGCTCCGTGGGAACTTGTATCAGGGTGGATGTTGTCAGAAATAGAAAACAGTATAGCTTACGTTTCATGGATAGAAAACAGTATAGCTTACGTCTCATGGCTGAGTTAAAAGATAGGCAAGTGTGTTATCCAAACATGGTTCAACCAGTCCTTTCTCCATTGTAGTGATAGCAGTCCTTGAAGTAGATAATGAAAGAATGAGTTTCACTGATTCAGACTTTTCTGGAACTTTGTCAGGTGCATACTATCTATACATTGTGGGTCAGTGTGGATGGGATCATTACATATGTACACTCTACCCAGTGGAACGCTTATCTGTTATATTCTGATACTGTACTTGTATGTTATATCCTCTCAGATACTCCATATTTGTGGCTGTTCTCTAATAACACACTACTTATTTCAAGTTACTTTTGTGTTTTCTGCTGCTAAAAATAAAAAACGTTGCTAACCAAATAAGAAATATAATGACACACCATCTACAAGGTATATAGCAATATTTTCAATATTTTATTAAACAGATATCAAAAGATATAATCAGATGAGTATATCACAGCAAAAAAAAGGAAAAGGGAGGGAAAAAAAATAATTTAAAACAATTAAAATAACCAGTCAATCTATGGAAGACATATACCCCAATACCTTTGAATAATAATTACATTAATATTAAAGTGTTCATGGAAAAGCCTTATAATGCAATAGTCAAAAATAAAGAAATCAAGTGATTGTTGAGAAAACGCACAAGATCGTGGTGGAACAAAGCAGCTTTCGAATAATACTTAAGTAAAAATCTTGTTCCTCGTGGTTTACATATTCAAGGGTTCCCATCCTTTCCAGTGGATGATGAGATCTTGCATTCTAGGTGGGAAGAGGCATGTAAACTATGTTATCGTACCTTTATTGAATTACTTATTAGATTTGAGAAAAAAACGTTGGAGATGCTTGATAATAATATCTCTGCCTTGCAAGATAAACTGAAGGATACATTGAAGGAGGAAAGTCTGACTAAATTTCAAGTCCATTTTGAATCTGAATTACAAAAATGGGAGGAGATACAAAGTGTAAAATGTAAGAAATATCAGTGAGTTGTTGCTTTATTGGGCATCAATACCTCAAATTCATTAAGAACAGCCCAGAGTGGGAGGGATCAACTAGACCAAAATGAAATGATACCCATAGCACTCCAATTAAGAGAAAAACAAATACCATATATACTTGAGTATAAGCCGAGTTTTTCAGCACAAAAAATGTGCTGAAAAATCCCCCCATGGCTTATACTCGAGTCACTGTTGGCACTCGGGCGCTGCGATGGCCCGTGCGCCGACAGGGACGCTTCAGTTATATTCGACTCCTCAGGGAGCGCATATAACTGAAGGCCGAGTCAGCTGACAGCGTCCGGGCACTGCGATGGCCCAAGCGCTGTCAGCTATCTCTTCCCCTTCGTTGCACCTCGGCTGCCATCGCAAGCAAGTCGCGTCAGGGGTAGCGACCTGGTGGAATCCCGCTGCAGCAAGTCCATCCCGCTTTGCGGCAGGCTCTGGTGAAAACCAGGACCCACTTAGACTCCGCTCCCTGGTGTGGCTTCTACCACCGCTTGCGGTGACCCAGCGGATCCACTACCTAGCCCTGTTACAGGCTGGAAGCCATACTAACATATGGCTAAACGTATGTCGACAGTCTTTACTGTTGACATATATTACATGTTGGTCTTTCACTCCGCCAGCGCTCTCTACCTTGGTGGCATGTGTCTTGAACTCTCCAGGCATATGTTCAGAACCTGGCTGGTATATAAACACCATTGCAGACCTTCCCGGCTGCTGTCTTACATATGTGTGTATATATACACATATGTGTATAGGCATTTTGGGTATGTGTATACATATCCATATTTTTGTTTTCTATGGCCATAATGTATATTGCACTGTTTAACTATTTTTATTTGTTTCAGTTTAAAAATATTTATAGGCAGTCCCCGACTTACATCGTTCCGATTTACATCCATCCCCTAGTTACAAACGAGACTTTTGGGGCACGGCTGGGTGTGCTGACATCACACACTGAGTCATGCCCCATAATAACCAAGTGCCAGCATGCCACAGCAGCACATGAGATACAGAAATCTTCTAAACAGGGGCACAAATAGCAAAACAAATGTAAAAACTATTCCCTACACTATCCAAAATAAAAAAACAACAACATTTTGCTGGAGTTAAATTTAATAAATATACCTGTCCCGACTTACATACAAATTCAACTTAAGAACAAACCTACAGTCCCTATCCAGTTTGTAACCAGGGGACTGCCTGTATATTTTTTTTCCTCTCACCTATTTTCACTTTTATGGCATCTTTCATGCTTATGGTATTATTATAACGGCCGGGATAGTGGATCCGCTGGACCACCGCAAGCGATGGTATAAGCCACGCCAGGGAGCGGAATCTAAGCAGGTCCCGGTATTCACCAGAGCCCGGCGCAAAGCGGGATGGACTTGCTGTGGCGGGAGCCCTACCAGGTTGCTACCCCTGACGCGACTGGCTTGCGGTGGCGGCCGAGGTGCAGAGGTACTGAGTCATAATCCAAGAACCGTAGTTGTGGACAGGCAGGCAGGTCAGGGCAGGCAGCGAAGTTTCGTAGTTGAGAAACGTAGCTAGTGGTTGGGAACACGGCAAGACGAGATCACTCCAGAACGCTTTCCCTAGGGCTCAAAGCAACATAGATCCAGCAGGGAAGTAACGTGGCGCGTCCCAATATATAGGGTCAGCCCCCGACAATTATCCAATTACCGGTGCGCTGGCCCTTTATATGTACAAGTGCGAGTGGGCACGCGTCCTAGGGAGCGGGCACTGGTGCCCCGGGCAGCAGAGGAGGAAGGCAGGACAGGAGCGCGGTTGGGTAAGTTAGAGCTTGGGCAGCGGCGCAACTCGTCCCAGGCAGAGAGCCAGAAGAGGTGACACGGGTGCGCCCGCGGCCCACGGGCCGGTCCGCAGGAGCACCCGTGACAGTACCCCCACCCCGTAGGCCTCTCCTCTTCTTAGACTGCAGAAACCTGTGGATGAGAGCATGGTTTAGAATATAAGCCTCCGGCTCCCAGGAGCTTTCTTCTGGCCCGATACGCTTCCAATCCACAAGGAAGAACTGCTTCCCCTTGATAGTCTTCATGGTCAAGGTGTCCTTTACCTCAAAGATATCTGCGGACTCTGCTACTGGGGAAGGTGAGGCATTCCTCTGAGAAAACCGGTTCTAGACCAGATGTTTTAGAAGGGAGACGTGGAAAGCATTTGAAATCTGGAGCAATGGGGGTAAGCAAAGCTTGTAGGTCACCAGGTTAAGCTGCAGAAGAGCCTTGAAAGGACCAAGGAACCGAGGACCCAACTTATAGCTGGGAATTTTCAGGTGCACATACTTGGACGATAACCAGACCTTGTCCCCTGGGAGGAATGTTGGGGGAGGTCTCCTCCCCTTGTCAGCCTGAGTCTTCATACGAGAAGAAGCCCGGAGTCAGTAACGTCGAGACTCCTGCCAAATGGCCTTTATATCCCTCACTTGATCATCAACCGCCGGAACTTCAGAAGACACAGGCAGGGGACGAGGGAGGGGAGAGGGGGGGCGGCCATAAACCACAAAAAAACGGATAAGCCACCGGTTGCATCAGAGTTCCGATGATTGTAGGAGAATTCGGCCCAAGAGAGCAGCTCGGACCAGTTGTCCTGGCGTCCAGACACAAAATGGCACAGGTATTCCCCCAAAATCTGGTTTACTCTCTCTACTTGCCCATTGGACTGAGGGTGATATGCCGACGAGAAGTCCAATTTGACTTGTAAGCGAGAACACAGAGCGCGCCAGAATCTGGAAACAAATTGAACTCCCCCATCGGAGACGATGTGCGAGGGTAGACCATGCAGACGGTAAATATGCCGTAAGAAATGGCCTGACAATTAAGGAGCAGAAGATGTCGCCATTCCTCCAGAGCCAACTTGATGGCCAACAGCTCCCGATCACCGATGGTATAATTCCTTTCTGCCTGTGAGAAGGTCTTGGAGAAAAATCCGCACGTGAGAGTCTTGCCCTTGGGTCACCTTTGTGTGAGGACCGCCGCTGCTCCCACGGAAGAGGCATCCACTTCCAAGGAAAAAGGCTTCTCAGGGTCTGGACGGGACAAAATAGGCACCCGGGGCGAAGGCCGTCTTTAGTTCAGAGAATGCCTTTTCCGCAGCCCCGGCCAGCATTTAGGGTTTGCGTTCTTCCTAGTAAGAGCCACCAGGGGAGCCACCAGTGTAGTGAAATGGGGAATAAATTGCCGGTAATAGTTGGCAAATCCCAGGAAGCGTTGTATTGCCTGAAGACCGACTGGTCGTGGCCATTGCAAGGCGGCCGACAATTTAGCAGGATCCATCTGCAGACCCTTATCTGAGACTATATATCCGAGGAATGGCAGGCTGGCCTGATGGAACAAACATTTCTCCAGCTTGGCGTATAGACGGGCATCACAAGATATTCGAAGTGTCCATCTCGGGTATTAAAGGCCGTCTTCCATTCCTCCCCCTCTCGGATCCTGATAAGATTGTAGGCCCCCCGCAAGTCCAATTTGGAAAACACCTTGGCTCCACGGAGACGGTCAAAGAGCTCAGAGATCAACGGAAGGGGGTAGCGATTCTTCACAGTGATCTTGTTTAGACCTCTGTAATCAATGCACGAACGAAGCGCGCCATCCTTTTTCTGCACGAAAAAAACCCCGGCTCTGGCAGGAGAGGAGGACTTGCGGATAAAGCCGTTCTGCAGATTCTCCTGTATATAAGCCGACATGGCTTGAATCTCGGGCACGGATAGACCCTTTTCCAAGGAGGGCTGGTACCAGGGAGGAGATCAATCGGGCAATCATAGGGTCGATGGGGCGGTAGCGTCTCAACCTGTTTCTCCGAGAACACGTACAAAAAGTCCTGGTACTCCGCTGGCAAGCCGGACAGAGACTTGGGGGACGACCGTGGAGAAGTGGGGTGGGGCGGGTGCTACCAGACAGAGATCCTGACACTCCGGTCCCCAACGAAAGACTTCGCCTATCCTCCAGTCGAGCGTAGGGGCATGACGTTGCAGCCAGGGAAGCCCCAAAAGTATCGCCGAGGAAGATCGAGGCAGTATGTGGAATGTGATGTTCTCCTTGTGCAGGGCCCCCACGCGGAGAGACACAGGCCTGGTTATGTACTGAATGGGGTCACTCAAGGAGCTCTCCACTAACCAATGAAATCACAAGAGGCTTTTCCAGTCGAACCACTGGGAGGCGATATCGGGATACCAGGGAGGCATGGATGAAATTTCAGGCAGACCCTGAGTCTAGGAAGGCAGGCACCCAAAACGCGACACCAGAGCCTGTCGTGACCTCTACCAGCATCGTCAAACGTGAAGAGGAAGAATTAGCACCTAGGGATGCCTCTCCTACGTCTCCTCCCTAAATTTTCATATATTCTTAGCAGAAATGCATTTTTCAAAAACTCCTATGTGCCTTTGATGTTTTTTTTAGTTGAAAGTGTGCTGCTGGCATTTGTGTATGCATGTTACTGCTGCGCCAGTGTGCACCTATGCTCATTTTTTTCAAAAAAGGTTTTTGGATGTGCAGAGCCAAATATTGTCTTTTTAGTCTGTATGAGGAGTGGCTGCCTCATTGACTGTTTGCACTCCGCCCACCTTCACAGGTTTTTAAATCAGTGCAGTGTGTGCAGTAGCTGGTCCTTTCACTCCCTGAAGTATGGAAATCTGAACAGGCTCCAAGACAGGTAACGTTTAGTGTTAGGACCCACCTGCATTGGGGTCCCTTTGACGAAATCAAGAGGTGAGCTTAAGCACTTTTGATCAAAATTGTGAACTAAGAACCCCAAATTTTCATAATATCTTAGCAGAAATGCATTTTCCAAAAATTCCTATGTGCCTTTGATGTTTTTTTTAGTTGATAGTGTGCCGCTGACATTTGGAATGTGTAAGGGGACAGTATAGTGTAACATCGCAGGCACAGTGAATGTGTGGAGAGGGCAGGACGGGGACAGTATAGTGTAACATCACAGGCACAGTGAATGTGTGGAGAGGGCAGGACGGGACAGCATAGTGTAACATCGCAGGCACAGTGAATGTGTGGAGAGGGCAGGACGGGGACAGCATAGTGTAACATCGCAGGCACAGTGAATGTGTGGAGAGGGCAGGACGGGGACAGCATAGTGTAACATCGCAGGCACAGTGATTATGTGGAAAAGGCAGGATGGGCTCAGCTAGTGACTTTACCCTTGGTGGCAGCGGCGGGATTCCCTGCTTTTTTTTTTTTGCAGAGCGGCAGCGGACAACGGAGCTCCGGTAGGGAAATACTGCTTCTCCCTTCCGGCGCTCCATTGTAATGACAGATAGCATCAGCAAGTTGCGCGGATGCTGCCTGTCTCTTCAGTGGCTGGGTGCGCTGCTGGGAAGGAGGGGGCTGCGCTGCCCCTCCTCCTCTCCCTAACAGCGCGCGCCCGCCACTGAAGAGCGGAAGCTGCCGGCCGGGAAGAGAGAGAGGAGCAGCGCGCCCATCCCACTCAGCAGCGCACGGACGGCGCCGAAGAGCGGAAGGCCTAGGTCATCTGCTCTTCAGGACACGTAACTGATTCGGGGGACGGGGGAGAGGAAGGGGGAGTGGAGGCAGGTGAAACGTGAGTGGGCAGTGGAGGCAGGTGAAACATGAGTGGGGAGTGGAGGCAGGTGAAACGTGAGTGAGGCTGGAGGCAGGTGAAACGTGAGAAGGGAGTAGAGGCAGGTGAAACGTGAGTGGGGAGTGGAGGCAGGTGAAACGTGAGTGGGAGTGGAGGCAGGTGAAACGTGCGTGGGGAGTGGAGGCAGGTGAAACGTGAGTGGGAGTGGAGCAGTGAAACTGAGTGGGGAGTGGAGGCAGGCGAAATGGTGAGTGGGCATGAGGCAGGTGAAAAGTGAGTGGGCAGGGGAGGCAGGTGAAAAGTGAGTGGGGAGTGGAGGCAGGTGAAACGTGAGTGAGCTGGAGCAGTGAAAACGGTAGTGGGGAGTGAGGCAGTGAAATGTGAGTGGGGATGGAGCAGGTGAAACGTGAGTGGGGAGTGCAGGCAGGTGAAACGTGAGTAGGCAGTGGAGGCAGGTGAAACGTGAGTGGGGAGTGAGGCAGGTAAAACGTGCGTGGGAGTGGAGGCAGGTGAAACGTGAGTGGGGAGTGGAGGCAGGTAAAACGTGAGTGGAGGCAGGTGAAACGTGAGTGGGCAGTGGAGGCAGGTAAAACGTGAGTGGAGGCAGGTGAAACGTGAGTGGGGAGTGGAGGCAGGTGAAACGTGAGTGGGGAGTGGAGGCAGGTGAAACGTGAGTGGGGAGTGGAGGCAGGTAAAATGTGAGTGGGCAGTGGAGGCAGGTGAAACGTGAGTGGGCAGTGGAGGCAGGTGAAAAGTGAGTGGGGAGTGGAGGCAGGTGAAATGTGAGTGGGGCTGGAGGCAGGTGAAACGTGAGTGGGGAGTGGAGGCAGGGAAACGTGAGTGGGAGTGGAGGCAGGGAAACGTGAGTGGGAGTGGAGGCAGGGGAAACGGAGTGGGCAGTGAGGCAGTTGAAACGTGAGTGGGAAGTGAGGCAGGTGAAACGTGAGTGGGAGTGGAGGCAGGTGAAACGTGAGTGGGGAGTGGAGGCAGGTGAAACGTGAGTGGGGAGTGGAGGCAGGTGAAACATGAGTGGGAGCTGGAGGCAGGTGAAACGTGAGTGGGGGCTGGAGGCAGGTGAAATGTGAGTGGGGAGTGGAGGCAGGTGAAACGTGAGTGGGGGCTGGAGGCAGGTGAAACGTGAGTGGGGAGTGGAGGCAGGTGAAACGTGAGTGGGGCTGGAGGCAGGTGAAACGTGAGTGGGGGCTGGAGGCAGGTGAAACGTGAGTGTGGAGTGGAGGCAGGTGAAACGTGAGTGGGGGCTGGAGGCAGGTGAAACGTGAGTGGGGCTGGAGGCAGGTGAAACGTGAGTGGGGAGTGGAGGCAGGTGAAACGTGAGTGGGGAGTGGAGGCAGGTGAAACGTGAGTGGGAGTGGAGGCAGGTGAAATGTGAGTGGGGGCTGGAGGCAGGTGAAACGTGAGTGGGCAGTGGGCATGTGAAACGTGAGTGGGCAGTAGAGGCAGGTGAAACGTGAGTGAGAGGTGTTAGGAATGGTGGGAGGATGGCGGAAGGCAGGGGAACATGTTATAGGAGCCAGACTATATGGAGCTGTGTGTTACTGTCATATAATGGGAGGTATCAGACTATATGGAGCTGTCTTATCATAGGAGGTATCAGACTATATGGAGCTGTCTATCATAGGAGGTATCAGACTATATGGAGCTGTCTATCATAGGAGGTATCAGACTATATGGAGCTGTCTATCATAGGAGGTATCAGACTATATGGAGCTGTCTATCATAGGAGGTATCAGACTATATGGAGATGTCTATAGTATAATGGGAGGTATCTTAATATATGGAGCTGTCTATCATATAATAGGAGGTATCAGACTATATGGAGCTGTCTATCATAGGAGGTATCAGACTATATGGAGATGTCTATCGTATAATGGAAGGTATCAGACTATATGGAGCTGTCTTATCATAGGAGGTATCAAACTATATGGAGCTGTCTATCATAGGAGGTATCAGACTATATGGAGCTGTCTATCATAGGAGGTATCAGACTATATGGAGATGTCTATCGTATAATGGGAGGTATCAGACTATATGGAGCTGTCTATCATATAATAGGAGGTATCAGACTATATGGAGCTGTCTATCATAGGAGGAATCAGACTATATGGAGCTGTCTATCATAAGAGGTATCAGACTATATGGAGCTGTCTATCATAGGAGGTATCAGACTATATGGAGCTGTCTATCATAGGAGGTATCAGACTATATGGAGATGTCTATCGTATAATGGGAGTTATCAAACTATATGGAGATGTCTATCATATAATAGGAGGTATCAGACTATATGGAGCTGTCTATCATATAATGGGAGGTATCAAACTATATGGAGCTGTCTATCATATAATAAGAGGTATCAGACTATATGGAGCTGTCTATCATAGGAGGTATCAGACTATATGGAGCTGTCTATCATATAATAGGAGGTATCAGACTATATGGAGCTGTCTGTCATGTGATGTGTTGTATAGGTGTCAGTATCATATAGGGCTCTCATGTGATGTGTATATAGGTATCATATAGGCGGGTGTCTAGGGCGGCACCTCTTAGGGCCAGGTGGTCATACAGCATAACAGCCTAAGGGTGCTCTAACACAGTGCGTTTTTGATGCGTTTGTTAATGTGTGTTTTTTGTGCAGGTCGGCACAAACAATTGATGCTGTACATTACTGCACAAAAATCTGGAGGTAAAATCACGATTTTTGCAAAGCAGCAATGTACAGTATTAATCACCGCGCCTTTCTGCACAAAAAACACACATTAACAAACGCATCAAAAAGGCGCTGCGTGAGAGCACCCTTGGGCTGTTATGCTGTCAGACCCCCTGGCCATCTCACCTATATATAATCTTATTAGACCTTCCATCTAACTATGAGACCTGTCCACTGTGAAGGCAGGGGCCTCAGTGTCTTCCCTGCCCTCCCCCTTCTCTCCTACCACCGCCTTCATTTCTTAGAACATTCTGGGAAAAGGAAGTCTGATTTGTTGCTCTGGGTGAGAATGTGTCATAGATCATAATCATATACAGACGACCAAACCAAGAAATCTACAATCAGAAAATAAAAATGTTGAAGAAGAAAAGAATATGTATGAGGGTCTTGATTTGATAAATAAAATGTTGGTGACATATTCCCTTTAAGCTGCAGTGTGGCTTTTATTGGTTGAAGTCTAATGGTTTAGGTGTAGGCACAGTGTGGCGGCATCTCCAGTCTATCCTGTATGCTGAATAGGTTCTCCAACATCTAGGAAGCTGGGTGACGGCAAACCCTTCAATTAGCTTTCTTCTTGAGCCGTTACATGGTCATAGTAGGCGTGGCTTTGGTAAAGGGGTGTTGCATAATATGAAAAGGGCGTGGTAATCTAATTGGTTAATGGGGGCGTATTATGGTTTAGTGCCTAGGGCAGCACGACCTATAAATACAGCCCTAAACGCAGGTACAGGGAATGTGTGGAGAGGGTAGGAATGGGGACAGTAAGTGTATCACTGTACTTGCAATGTATCTGTGGAGAAAGCAGGCACACACAAGGTTAATCCTGGCAGCAGGAAGAACCAGCTATTGCTGATAGCCCTCTGCTGGATAGAAGGCACTGCAGCTCGGAAACCAGACGGAAGAATGTGCTTACACATCGTTTTGCGGGCGGACCACGGGCGGCAAAACGCCGAGTGGAAAACCTGTGCAGTGGGGACTGCTGCATGGGTTATCCATAGAGCCCTGTTCTGTTCATTTTCGGCCCTTTTTTCAGGTGGTCTGCAAAACCGCAAGCCGTCTGAAAAAACGTCCGAAAACCTGTGCAGTGGGGACATGCCCTAAGTGTGACTGACTGAGCCATCGGGAGCGAGCATGAATAGTGAGGCAGGAGTGATGATGAAACTAGGTGCAGGGAGAGTGGTAAGGAGAAAAGGCAGACAAGAAGCACGCCCCTGAATTCAAAAATCCTGTGGAGACAAAAGCACTGAGGTGGGCTAAAAACCTGTAATGAGACAGCTCCTTTAATGTACATTGTTTCATGAGAAAACAGTCTCTGAATCACATGGATAAAAAAGTATTAAAAAGTTATTCCCACATAAAGTGACAATGTCCGATTTGAAAAAAGGTGTCGGCAATAGAGGTCAAATCTGGCTTCGGCGGTAAGAGGTTAAAACCAAGGATCTTGTGTTTGTAACCTTATGTCCCATAGCTTCACACTAACAGGAACATAGCTTCAAAATACAGCATAAATTAAAATAAAAATGCTTAGTCGGCCCTTAGTGGGATTTTTTGTAATTATATTACATTAATTTACACACACCTTTAAGTTATACACAGATTGAACTAATAATGAATGACCTTTCGATTAGGTAACAGATTAGGTAACAGAAGACTATTATTAGTGGGACAGATAATAACATAATACAATAAGGAAATAGCAGGGAAGCTCTTCATGTTGAGTAAAACAAGGAATGATGAATTAAGGGTCTTGATCTCAGCAATTAGCCAGTGAGCTCATATGATTTATTTACTGTGTATCCCTCCTATCTTTTTGAAAACTGACTAGAGGCTAGAATCTCAAGCAGATATAATTAATCTATCTGGAATTGCTCTGGTGCAGTGCACACAATTGTCCATACAAGGCAATAGCAGAACTGGAATGAAGAAAGTAGAACAATAAAACATATTTCTACCATCCCATTTGATAAGAATTAGCTGATTTTTTATGCTTTTAAGAATCATGTACAGTACACATATCTTCTTAAAGTTCCCTATACGATCTCCAACTGTTTAATTATATTATGTACTGACACCCCTGTGGACACTACATCTTGTGGCGCTAAACGTTCTACCCCACCTAAACAGTCCTAAGGGTATTTTTCCTGCAACTTGTGTGTAATTATTTAATCCTGGTATAGTACTATCTGTGTTTTTATATTTTTTGTATTTTGGCTTGCTATACCTTTGAGTCAAAGGCGACATGTATGATCGGGAGTTGCGCCTGTTTTCTGGCGAAAACGGCGCCTCACCGATCCAAATCCCCTGTCGGACTCAGTGATGCGGTGTTAGGCGCAGCCTTGGCCACTTTCGGATGCGCCTAACATGAAGGGGCGTTCAATGGGCGCGGTGTGGGCATTCTGGGGCGGGACGCGGCACATTCGAAAACTCCGAGGCATGCATGATCGCGGGTCGGCAAAGTGAGGCGCATTGCAGCTCCGACAGGCAGACCTAGTTGATTCTGGTCTAAATGAGCCGGAGGAGGCGAAGTTAAGCGAGAACGTAATGGAATGGGGCAAAATGTGCTCTAGGTCGACTGTTACAAGAGTACACAGCTCTCAGCTCCGTGAGGCATGGAGTATGATTCCAAAAAATCGTTTTTATTAATTGTAAAACATTTTCTGAAAAAGAGCTCAAACCTTCTAAAAAAATACATAAATAAAAATCCCTAACAACGTGTTTGTCGCCGTCGCCGGCGCTACATCAGGACTTGCGATATAGAAAATTTCCGGGAAATACAGTAATTCAAAATCTGTAAGCTCTTCTCATTGGTCAGCATAAACCAGCCAATCAGAATAGGAGCGACAGTGAACCATTATAACCTATGGGTTAGTGTTGACCAATCAAATGAAAAGGCGGGACAGTTCAAAATACAGTAAAAAAGGCAGAAAAGAGCTGATTGGTTGAGACCAGGTGGCAGATATGAATCCACCAATCATATTTAGTGCGTCGATTTTGAGTGTAGCAAGAAGGGCGCCCTAAAAGTTATTACTGTCTATCGGAAATATTCTAGTACTGTGATTGGTTGGGGGGAAGAGGGGCTCGTCCTGCTTAGCCAATCAGCGGCTGAGCTACTTATCTCATAGAGTTCTATGGAGAAAAGAAATGCAGAGCGAGCTCTGTTTGTGATTGGCTAAGTTAAAAGAGGCGCGATTATTTGGGCCAATGGGAGAGCGAGCGACGCGTCTATGGGTTTTCTAATGCAATCTATAATAAAACTGTACATGGCAGAAATCAAATGATAAGACTCACGAAGTTGTACCGATGTGTATATAAAATGATCAATAATATGGGGGTAACGAAAATAAACTAATAAATATTAATTCAATAAATTCATTTTTATTTCTTTAATTTCGTTAGCCCCATATTATTGATCATTGGCTAACGAAATTAAAGAAATAAAAATGAATTTATTGAAAGAGGTTGCTCAACTAATCAAAATAAGAAAAAAGTTCATTCATCTCCATGTGATATTTTCTGTGTTAATTTGTGGTTTTCCTGTGCTGTATGTGGTCTCCATTCACTGTAGCCACATAGCAGCAGTGTAGACACGCAGAACTACTGAGCTGCCTGTAATCAAGCAAATGATGTAAAAATGTAGGAAGCCCACAGTATAATAAAAGCACATAAAAAAGTATCTAACTTTAGGAGAGACGTTATTTAGGTGGACAACCTGTGGACAAGCTGTTTAAGGTATGTTCATATGCAGCAGATTTGTAGCAGAAATATTTGCAACTAAAAAACCAATCTATACATCATGTTCTAACATATCTCATCCTCTTCATACATTTGCAGCTCACAATGTTGGCCTGGTTGACCACTCAGTCACACCTCTACGGTAGGGTCTGCAGACTATTGCATCTCTTCTGCCGTTGCTATCCCTCACCTATCTTGGGTCTTTTTCCTTAGTCCATAGTTTGTGATCCCTGACCATATTTGTGCCATAAATGGTTTACTATCTCTCATCCTGTCCTTAGCACATGTAGTGCCTAGGGCTCAGTCAGATTCAGTTGTAAGATTTCCATGTTCCACCACACAGCCTACTGCTCTCTGCTCTACAATGACTTAGGTCATTTCTAAGCGGCTTGAGTTAAAATTCCGTCAGAAATCCGACGGTATTTCAACATCGCCGTACCGTGGTTTTTTTTGACGCAGGCTTGCACAAAACAAAAAAACGCAGTCAGTTTTCAGATTTCGTCTGGCCCCGTAACCAGAAATGTATGGGAATCTGCCGGAAGATAGAACATGTTCTATATTCTGGTGGAGGCCAGCAGTTTAGAAATCCGATGATAGAAAATCCATGCTGTGTAGACAGCTCGAATTTTCTGTTGAGGTCTATGTGCACTGGTTACAGTGGGATTTTCGGTGGATTCTAAATACTGAATCTCCTGAAAATCTGACCAGAATTCACCTCTGTGTAGAAATAGTTTTTTATATTAAAGGTTAAAGGATTGCTTTTTATATTAAAGGTGTTGCAAAAACAAGTCACTTTGCAATATGTGTCCATAAACAGTATCCTACCTATTCCGCGATATCCCCTCTTGTATGGGCTGCATCAGCTCCTCAGGTCGCTATAGCTACAGACCTGTGCGATCTCTCCTCATAGGCTGCCAGCGCTGGTCGCTATAGCTACAGACCGTGTATCCTCAGCAGCTCGTTACTGCAGGCCAGTAGAAACCAGTAAAGCCAGTAGACAGGTCCCTAAATTCAAAAATTTAACTGAGAAAACAGGACAGGTAAGATGAATCGACGTAGTGAGACAACCCCTTTAAGAAAATGTAAGACATTTCTTTATTGTTGCATCTTAATTAATCCATTTTGTCTATAGACAACAATTGCTCTTGTCAATAACTGTTTTTTTCTATAAACATTACCATTTTGTTAAGTTTTGCTCCTCTTAAATCAAATACGGCTCCAAAGCACTTTGCAAGATGATATTTCCTGATTTTCTTTTAATTTCATATAAAGTGGGATTTATAAGCTGAGCTTTCATTGACACCGACTTCAATTTATTCTGATGAAACTGACTGACATCTGTGTGTGCTGTTCATCAGTCATCATTTAATCCATTCTTAATTGCATTAAATGTAAATTAAGACATTCAATTTCAGCCATTATTTTTCATAAAACACTGTGAACTGAATTTTAGTGGGTCATGAAATTTTACATTCAAGATAAATAGGGGGAATGCAGAACATACCATTGATATTCATATTTCACTCGGCGTTGAGTGGTGGTTTACTAGATTTGAATGATTAATTTGCTGTTTGATTGAAACATGAATGGCTCAGACAGACTTTTCCTAAGTTTGCTATGACTCTATCATTGCTAAAGCTTCGCCACACTGAACTAAGTACATGTCAATTAAATAAGGATAAACTCCTCCTGTGCTACAATTCAGGGTAATGATCAATTAATGCAGGAAATCTGCATAAAGACTGAAATCAATATTTTTGTCAATGCTTTTTTCAGCTGTGACTTTAATATTAAAGTCTGTTTTTTACCTTAAAAGTCTATTTTCAGCCAAAAACTCAGTTTAGGCTTCAGGTTGGTTAGAAGGTTGGACCTCCCAGCTTGCCATCTCATCCAAGTCTCCCTCTGTGTGTCATATACAAGGACATAATTTGAATGAACCCCTTAGCTACCAAGCCTCCTTGCATTACAAGACTCATAACATTTTATTTTTAAAGCTCTTTGAAGCCTTGTTTTATTATGGGAAAAGTCATTTTTCTTTAAGAATTATTTTTGGGTTAAGTACAGTACTCTTCAAAAGTTTTAGGCCGGTGTAGAAAAATGCAGTGAAGAAAGATTAAGGGTCACATGTATGAAAACTGTTTAGGTCTAAAACTCACTCTTTTGCCCATAGTAACCTATGGGCAGAACAGTGAGTTTTAGATCTAAACAGGTTCATACATGTGGCCCTAAATGTTATTAGAAATGGAAGTGTTAATAGTTTATTTTTATCACTTAACAAAATGTACAGTCAATGTTCAAAAAGAGAAATTAAAATCAAATAATTTGAGGTGTTCACCCTTTGCCTTTAGAACCCTTTAGGTGATCATATGGCTACCAAAGAGCCCTGATCTCAGCACCATGGAGTCTATCTAAGATTGCAGAGACAGAAGAAGATGAGCAAGTTTACATCCAAAGAAGTACACTAGAAAAACGGATGCTGTTTTAAGGGCAACGGGTGGTCACGCCAAAAACTGATTTGATTTTGATTGCTCTTTTTTCATTCAATTTGCATTTTGTTGATTAATAGAAATAAACCATCAATTCTAGGAAAACATTTGCGTCAGAGGTAGCACCAGATCCGTTACACAACAAACACTAATGGTGCCTAATGGACCCCACTGAATACAGTGCGGTCTGTTAGGTTTCTGTCATGGTACCCATCAAATTGGTTAAATTTTGATTTCTCTGTTGTTTATTCTCTTTGCAGAGTTGATGGAATCCAGCATCTGGAATTCTTACGGGAAAGGGCTATGCTTTTAGCGAGGAAGTTGCCGCTAAAAACGATAAAATTATTTTAATCATATCTTCAAGGGGTTGTCTGGAAAAAAATAAACTGCTTTTACTTATTTTTTAACATAATGTACTGCCATATGTCTACATGCATGGCGTTCTATTACTGCTTGTGCATGTAGAATGCACAAGCATCTGTTAGAGGACGTAACTGAAATAAGCCATAACAAACACTGTGAATAGACAGTTCTGGGGGCTTTTATTAGGCCTCATGATGTCTTTATTATCCAATCATACCCTATTTTTCTCTTGCTGGGGCTGACAGGAACCTGTCACAGGGAGCCTTCACTCTTTGTATGTGTCATGATCACCAATGATTACAATGCTATTGGAGTTAAATGGCCAGGATAACAGTTTTCCCCAATTTGAGCCATTAGTGCTGAATGGGTCTTTCATGCTTAGGGTGGCAGTATTTCTGAAACTGTGCATTTTGTGAACTGTTGGCTTGCTGCTGTAGTGAAAGTTTATAGTGAGTGGACAAATGGCACCATTGCTAATAAGCCATGTAGAAGCTGCAAAGCACCACATACTATTGAGTGAGAGATGAACACTGGCTATCAAGGAGCACAAGGGCGGACCGACATGTTACAATGGAGCAGCTCAGCACCTAAATGAATCAAAGGGCTGCTAGTTTTGTGTCTAAAACAACAGTTCAGTGAACTCTACTGTGTATGGGGATCCAAAGCAGAAAAGGCTTTAGTTTTCATGGCATTATAGGCATTGGACCTTTGCTGATTGGCAATGGGTTACCAACTTTCATGAGTCACATTTTCTGATTCATTGGATGGATGGACGTTGACATGTCAGACGAGAAACACCCTGCAACTATTGGTTAAATCTTGTAGATGCACATGGACAAGCATAGTGTTAGAAGAATTATTTGAATAGGCAATAGCAGATGAACTGTTACCTGTGAGTTAAGACAGTGGCTACCCAGCAACTTTGGTCTTGCAAAATGAAGATTGCAATGTTGCATTATGCCATTACATTTATTCATGGATGTTGTTGATGTTGCTGTACTTTACATGATACAACCATAACTTGACTGTCAACAAAAGTACAAAACTGCTGCATTTTTGGTCACAGTCTGCTGTCACAAAACACAGTGCATGTAAGTTGCAAAGTGCTTGAAGACTGCCTGTAATATGGTTGTCTTTTACAGCTAAATTGCAGATCTATGATAGTTATGTAACAGCAAGTTGTAGACAAATTGCACTAATTTTTTGATCAACTTTTTATGTCAAAAGACCAAAATGTCTGTGTACCTATATTCCTAAATATTCATAATATGTATTTTTTTAAAAACTGTTATAAATGTGTTTAAAATACAATATATATTAAGCTGAGAATCCTAGAAGAAAAACCTGCTTAGAACATAATCACTGTGTGTAAATTACTGTGCAAAAGTTTAAGGCAGGTGTGGAAAAAATGCTGCAAAGTAAGAATGTTTTCAGAGATAAAAGTGTTAATAGTTGATTTCTATCCATTGATGGTATGCAAAGTGAATAAACAGAAGAATGAACAGCAAGTTTTCCTCTAGAAACACTGGAACAATGAACTTCAAAGAACTGGTATATATATTCTGATATATGGCATCTAAGTGCGTATAATTTTATTTAGACTCTGTATAAAATATGTGTACTGCTATACTTTAATAGTGGGGTATCTATGTCTTCATTGATCCATTTGGTACAAATACCATATTATAGCTGTGTACATGAGAATTAAGCCCATTAGATATTAATCTCACACATTGATAGCATATTCATGGGATATCCCATTAATGAGTGATAGTTGCGGGTGCCATCTCTGGAACCCGCACATATCTCGGGAATGGGCCCTCTAAAGCTTCCATTCAGAATGGAGAATAGGTCATGTTTGCGCACAACTCTCCGTTCTGCTCTATGGGAGTTCTTAGAACAGCTGAGCTTGGAATTCCCATACAAAAGAATGGAGAACAATGCACCAGCGGGACCTATTCTCCATTCTGAATGGAAACTTTCAAGGTACCATCTCACGATAGGGGCAGGTCCCAGTGATAGTACCCGCATCTATCACACATTGATTGCATAGCCCATATCCCATCAATGTGTGAGATGGAAACACCCCTTTAATGCGATTTGTTGGTGGAACACAATGGACATAGTTATGGATCCTATAGGGACTAGGAAACCTATAGAACCAAATATGATCCATCAAAGGACTCTTTCCTTATATATAATTTTCTTTAGTTTTCTTCTTTTTCTTTATTCTTTGCCCCCCAAAAAAGATAAAAATGTGAAGACCAATATAACAGTGACATTAGCCTACTGAATTGTTTGGAATACAACTAGAGATGGGCGAATTGATTCAAACGAAGTGGACTTCGTTTAGAATTTCAGGAAAACTTCGGTTCTGAACAAAGTCGAAGTTTGGGGTATTGGTGGGAACGAAGTGTGCTTGTTCATTGATTAAATTGCTGCGAAGCATATGGCGATTAACATGGGGCAAAGAACTTGGGAGGAGAAGGGCATTGCCTGCATGACAAGTGCAGAGATGATAGCCGAATCAGAGTACCTCGGCGGGGATTCTGTGACGTCACCGCTTATATTAAGTTTCGGGCGCAGACGCTGGGTGCTCAAAATCCTATCAAATTGTACTGATAGGGACGGTGCTGCTGCGGCTGATTGTGATAGCTTTACTGAAGAACTGAGTTGTTTTACACGCGAATTTTTGTGGGGTGTGTCTCAGTTGTTTCAGAGACTGCTTATCTTAAGTTCTATTTCTGGATTTTTTGGGTGTTGATCTGAGGATTCCAGTGTGCGTACACTGCAGCTGCATATACATTTAAAATCGCCTATCTGCTCACAGCACATTGAAATCCAAGGGGGTTCTAGCAGTTCCTTGTTGTAGATTCATTTAATAGATAACAGGTTTTTTACATTATCGCAAAAGACCACTTCATTTTGGCTGATCAATACTTTTGTCGGCGCAATTTTACATCAGGGGTTATGTATGCGTTGTTTTTCTAAGCTCTGTGGTGACTCATGAAACCGTCATTTTCACCGCGCCAAAATTATATACATTTTTACTGTGAGCCTATTTTCACAAGCAAGGGTTAATTTTACAATTTTATCACTCTTGTTGTGTGGCGGTATATAAAACACGGCATTGTAAATGCAAAAAGATAGATATTTTGTGGGTGGCTCAATTCTTGGTGCAATTTACATCACAGGGGTTCATTAAGCGGTTGTTTTTCAGCTGTGGTGCCTTCCAAGAAACCGTCATTTTCCACCGCCAAAATTATACTATTTTTTCCTGTAGCCTATTCACAAAGCTAAGGTTATGATTACAATTTTATCTCTTGTTGTGTGCGTTTAAAAACACGGCATTGTACTAGCTACAAAGCTTTAGTTTGGGTGCTCATTCTTTTAGGCGCTGAATATACATCAGGGGTTAAATCTTAAGCGTTGTTTTTAGCTGTGGGGACTCCTAGTTTAAAACCGTCATTTTTCACCGCCAATATATATTACATTTTCTGTATGAGCCTAAATTCACATAGCAAAGGTTAATTACAATTTTATCTCTTGTTGGTGTGGCGTGTAAAAAACACGGCATGTTGTATACACGATACAAAGCTAGTTGTTTGTGGTCGGCTCGCAATTCTTTGGCGCAATTTACATCCAGGGGTTTAATTAAGCGTTGTTTTCAGCTGTGGTGACTCAAGAGAATAAACCGTCATTTTCACCGCAATAATATATACTATTTATACCTGTGTAAGCCTAATTCACAAGTCAAAGGTTATATACACAATTATAATCTCTTGTTGTTGGTGGGTAAAAAAAACAACGGCATTGTAAAACACGATACAAAGCTAGTCGGTTTGTGGTGGATTACAATTTCTTTGGCGCCAATTTTCGCATCATGGGTTAGATATTGAAGCCTTGTTTTTCGAGCCTGTGAGTGACTCAAGAAAACCGTCGCATTTTCACCGCAAATATATATCATTTTTACGTGTAGCTAATTTCACAAGCACTAGGTTAATTACAATTTTAGCTCTTGTTGTGTGGCGTAAAAAACATTGCATTGTAAACACGCTTCAAAGCTAGTAGTTTGTCGGTGGCTCAATTCTTTGCGCAATTACAATCCAGGGGTTAATTATGCATTATTGTTCAGCTGTGGTGGACTCATGGACAACCGTAATTTTCACCACCAAAATTCTTATTCATTTTTCCTGAGAGCTCTAAGATTACAAGCAAAGGTTAATTACAATTTTATCTCTTGTTGGTGTGGCGTAAAAAAGTAACAAGTCATGTAAACAGCTACAAAGCTGTTAGTAGTTTGTGGTGCTCAATTCTTTGCGCAATTTACATCCAGAGGTAATTAAGCGGTTGTTTTTCTGCTGTGTGACTGCCAAGGAAACCGTCCATTTCACCGCCCATAATATATAATATCTTTTCCTGATTGCCTAATTCCCAGCTCATAGTTATTACAATTTTATCTACTTGTCGTGTGGCGTAATAAGTAACAGGCATATGTAATACTCGCTACATAGAGCTAGTCGTTTGTGGTGTGCATCAATTCTTTGGCGCAATTTACATAGGGGTTTAAATAAGATAGCATTGTTTTTCAGCTGTGGTGACTCCAATGAAACCGTCATTTTCACGCCAAAAAATATATTATACATTTTTTCCTGTAGCATTAGAATCCACAAGCAAAGGTTGAATTACAATATTATTCTTGTTGTGTGGACGTATAAATACACGGCATTGATAGACACGCTTACAAAGTAGTAGTTTGTGGATGTTGCTCATTTTCTTTGGCCGCTGATTTACATCAAGGGGTTAATTAAGCGTTGTTTTTCAGCTATGGTGACTCCAAGAATCCGTCATTTTCACCGCCAAAATATTATTTTGTTTCCTGTTGCCGCTAATTCACAAGCAAAGGGTTATTCAATTTTTATCTCTGTTGTGTGGCGTAAAATCACACGTAATGGGAACACGCTACAATGGCGTAGTAGTTTGTGGTGGCTCACATTCTTTGGGCGCGCAATTTTACATCCAGAGGTTAAATTAATTGCGTTGTTTTTCATCTGTCGGTTGACTCTCAAGGAATGATTACCGTCTTTTTTCACGCCTAAAATATATAAGAAATTTTTACTGTAGCTCACTAATTCACAAGCAAGGCTTAATTACTTAATTTTCATCTCTCTTGGTTGGTGGTGGCGTAAAGAGTACTACGGCATTGTTAATACGCTAGAAAGATAGTAGTTTGTTGTGGCTCATTTTGGGCGCATTTACATCTCCAAGGGGTTATTAAGCATTGTTTTTCAGGCTGTGTGGTGAGCTCCTAAGATACCTTCGAGGATTCTTGTTTCATACCGCCAAAAATATATACAATTTTTTCCTGTAGACTAATTCCATAGCAAAAGGTTTAATTACAATTTTATTACAACTTGTTGGTTTTTGTGGCGTTAAAAATACACGGCAGTTGTAACACTCAGATACAGAAAGTAGTAGTTGTGGTGGTCTCAGATTCTTGTGACGCGTATTACACCAAGGGGTTAATTGAAGCGTTTGTTTTTCAGCTTATGGTGACTCCAAGAAACCGTCTCATTTTTCACCGCCAAAATTTATAAATTTTTTCTGTAGCTAATTCACAGATAGCAAAAGGTTATTATTACAATTTTCATCTCTTGTTGGGTGTGGCGTAAAAAAACCATCGCATTGTACACGTACTAAGGCTAGTAGTTTGTGGTGGGCTCTATTCTTGTCGACAATTTATCATCCAGAGAGGTTAATTAATCGTTGTTTTTCAGGCTGTGGTGAACTGCCAAGAAAACCGTCATTTTCACCGCAAAATATATAAATTTTTCCTGTAGCCTAATTCTACAAGGCAAAGGTTAATTTACAATTTTAATCTACTTGTTGTGTGGCGTTGAAAAACACGGCTATTTTGTAATACGCTACAAAGGCCTAGTAGTTTGTGGTGGCCCAATTCTTTGGCGCAATTTACATCCAGGTGTTAATTAAGCAGATTGTTTTTACAGCTGTGGTGACTCCAAGAATCCGTCAGTTTTCACCGCCAAAAAATATATTCATTTTGACTGTAGCCTAATTCACAAGCAAAGGTTAATTCAATTTTATCTTTTGTTGTGGGCGTAAGAGAAAAACAGGCATTGTAACACTGCTTACAAAGCGTAGGAGTTTGTGGTGGCTTTTCAATCTTTGGCGGCTGATTTGACATCCAGGGGTTTTTTTTTTTGTTTGTTAATTAAGCGTGTTTTTCAGATATGAGTGACTTCAAAAAACGTCTATTTTCACCGCCAAAATATATAAAATTTTACTGTAGCCTTTTTAACAAGCGAAGGTTAATTACGCAATTTTATCTCTTTGTTGTGTGGGCGTAAAAAAACACGGCTCATTGTGAAACATCGCTACAAAGATAGTAGTTTGTGGTGCTCAATTCTGTGGCACAAATTTACATACAGGGGTTAATTAGCATTGTTTTTCAGTGTGGTGACTCCGCAAGAAAACGTCATTTTTCCACCGCCAAATTAAATACATTGTTTTCTGTAGGCCTAATTAACAAGCAAAGGTTAATCACAATTTTATCTCTGGTTGTGTAGGTAAAATAACACGTGCATTGTAACATGCTCTCAAAGCTAGTAGTTTGTGGTGGCTCAATTCTTTGGTGCAATTTTACATCAAGGGTTATAACTAAGTATTTTTCTGGTCACAATTGCACTTCAGTAAAAGATACTTCTTTTTCGACGCCACAGAGAAGATTTTCTTGTAGCAAATTCATATCGAAGGTTTATTAAGACTTTCAACTTCGAGTAAATACACAGAGTTTTAAACGGCACATACATAGTCCCAATTTTTCCTGGCTATTTGTGGAGCACTATTTTATCTCGCAAAGGGTTACCCCAGCTTGTTCTGGGTTCATTTGGAGTCAAAATTACAGGGTGTATATTTATCAGATAACAGATATCTTCATCAAACAGTGTCTGTACATTTTAGAACATAACAGTAGTGTCAGACAGAAGAGCTGGCAGGCTCTTGCACCTGACGAGTGTGGCAGTGGCTCATAACATTCCTGGAACAGGCCAGGTCGCGGCACGCAGGGGAAAGTCGCAGCCAGGGGTCACTCGGTCGAGGCCTACAAACTGAACGTCTGCTCTCTGAGCGGGCCCGTGTGTGTGTCGCTAACCGCTCAAGGGTTCTTGATTGGTCTACGGACTAGGTGCAATCTACTTCCTCCCAGATGGATATTACTGACAACCCAGAACATGAGTCGTGTGGGAACGTCAGACATCAACCCTTAGTAGGGACATCGGCCCTGGAGCGGGTCAGCGGCCCTCAACCCTGTACTGAACCGCCTCTTGTCCCATGTCGATTCCCTCAGCTCACAGTAGTTCTACTATGGAGTTGGTCGGGTCTAAGCGCCGCACTAGTATTAGCGAGAGGAGTGAATAATTTGAGGGGGCAGTCAGGCAATGCTACTGGCAGCGAAGAAATGGGCCAAATATCCTGCTTTTGGCAGTTGGCGGCAAAGTTATAGATGTGAGAGTGGCTGGGGAGGTCATGTTTGAGGGGATCAGCCTCTGCATTACCATGATCCGGAGGTGAGGACAGCAGTGGACGATGAAACACCAAAACTAGCTCTGATGATGTAGACGACGCAGCACTTGAAGCCGGGTGAGGCAAGGGTTTCATCATCGTCAGGAGAAGAGGGCTTCTAGCTTGCGGTCTAGGCAGCGGCCGCAGCCAGCAAGGTGGGTCGTGTGGCTGTTGAGTCAGCAGAGGTATTAGGCAGCAGTGTGAGGTCGGGAGCCAAGCGGCCGCAGGGGTAAAAGTAAACCCGCTTCGCAGGTTCCAAGTCAAGTAGCGGCCACAGGGGTTTCGTCAGCGCGAGGGCAGCGCGGTGGGGCAGTAGTCACTCAGTGCGAGCGATTGGTGGTTAAAATTGATACTCGGGCGGTGTGGCGAGTTCTTTGCTAAGACACACGGAGGAGCCGGAAAATAGGGGTATATGTAGAATCTGTTAAGCAGAATAGGGAAGTGTGCCAGGAGCTAACGTTGGAACACAGCCCCTGCTAGTCAGACACTCATGCAGCGTCACCATCGGTGGCCTGGGGATACGTGGCTCAGGTTGTGGTGGTTCCATCCTGCGACCGCTGCACGCAGCGCCCAGTGGCACTACTGCCATTGCAGCCAGTCAGGCTCCCACACTCACCTACTGCAGAAGGGAGCTGATTCTCTTGACATCATCTCACGGTTCCAGATGATCCTGCTCCTCGCTATCATGCGCCAGTACAGTCGTTCAGCGGGCGATTTGCGAAAAGAGACAATACCAGGAGGCGTAACCATCCTAAGGTGCAGAGCGTGACCGTACTCGCCTTTCCAAGTTGTTGGTGCTGACAGTCCCTCCCTTTCCAATTGATTGACTTCTGCCCACCGTTCAGAGAACTAATGGCTTGTGTCCGAGCCGTGGATGGAGAGTTCCAAGCGCCGTAACTTTTTTTTTAAAAAGGGCAGTACCTAGGCACTTCATAAATATGTAGAACAGAAGGTGGGCTAGTCACCTTGTGCTGATCGGTTTGTTCAATGGGCACGGCAGCGCGGACGTCTGGAGCTGTAACTTCGGTCGAGGGCCAGTTCTTATCCTTTTCAGCCCTATGGCGTGATGGTGCTTCCGGCCACGGCACACATACCAACTTGGCACAGGAGACCGCCGCTTTCTCCTCCACGTTGTCAAACTGCTGCGCTCCTGCGCCCAATGTACGCACTCCTCCTCCGCCCACCACCTCTCACCACCATCTCAGCCGCCTCAAGGTTACTGCCTCATGCATTACCAATGTGTAGGGCCACAGCGGTGTCACGCAGTTCTACACCTGGATTAGATCTCGGCCAACAAAGTAACAGGGGAGGAACTGCTCCGCGTCATGCGCAAGTAATCGTATGTGTGGCTTCTCCGCGCATTACTGCAAATCGGAACCATGGGATGGACAATGGGAGGAACATGGTTTCGCGCTGCACTGTGGATGGGATGTTCCATGCGCATCTGCGATGGCACATGTGTTGCAATCTGGTGGTGAAATGGTTGCTGTAAGTCTTCCAGTCGATCTTGCGCAGAAACATTCTGCAAAATGGCCAGTAAAACTGTGCATGCACTTCATCCGATTCCTACAAGCCAGGTACACCCGTCCTCGAGTAGCGCGCGGCAGAACGGACTCCCCAAACCTGCACACTCGTGATTGCGTTGTTTCCACCCGATGAATTCCAGCATGTCACATGGTTGGACTTCGTACTGTCTGAACAGAGAAAGGACATTAAGCGATTTTTTTGATGTTCCAGGCCGGACAGGAGCTACTCCCTCTGGGTAAACCTGTTGATGTCAGCCAGTGGCAGCTCATGCGCATGACACTGCGTTTGTTGAGCGCCATTCGTGAGGCACACTGTTATTTTGTTTCAGTCGCCAGGACTACGGGATAATAACGTCATTCGCCACGGTTCGTGTCCTGGAACAGATACTGAAAAAATCGCTGTCTGGGGCAGGGGATGGAGATGGTGACTATTCTCGCGGCTCACCATGGAGAGGTCCGGTGGGACTGAACATTGGAGGAGGAGGAGAGAGGGCATTGGAACTCAGAAGCATTCGTCTGGTGATATCGATTGGATTTTCTGCCCAGGTGACAAGAGTGGAGGAGCAGGGCAAGATGGTGGAGGTAGATGGAGATGTGGAAGACGGGCAAGATGACCCGCAAGCCCGTGGCTCAGTTATCTCAGGGGAGATTGGAGGCAGGGAGCCCCTCGGAGTACAACTTGTGCAGATGGCCCGCCAGCATGCTGGATTGCATGGGCTAGTGACAGCCGATAGTGTCAGTCATCCGGCAGAGGGATGACTTTATGGCTCTCCTACCCTATTGGACCCTCGCTACCGGTCACAAAAATGGGAGCTCTTTTTCCCAGCTATTGAGAGGGAGGACAAACTCAGATACTATTAGGTGGAAATCTCCGTAGTCATGTTGGCCGCTTGCCTATCGTTCGGAATTCGTCCATCCTCTGACAGGTCTGACCGGGGGGTTCTTTCAGCGCTCAGTACTGTACTGCCGAGCAGCGGGGGAAGGTGGGGGGGTCGGAGCAGTACCACTCCTTCAGCAGAAGCCTAAGTCTGGAGTACTGATGAGCAGCTTCCTTCACCCGGCCTAGTGAGTGAGGGCAGTCCGCAGCTGGCAGCTAGCAGGATCCTGTGGAGGCAGACACTGTAACCCATCAGGTGGTGGGCCTTACTTTGAGAAAGCACCTCTGCCACCCACAGTTAGGAGAATCGCTGGTTACTACTGGCATGCCAAAACTGGATGTGTGGCCACTCAACTTGCGCCGTGGTTTGCAGTGGAGAAGCTGTCTGCCCGCCAGTAGTGTGGTCATCAGTTGGGGTGTATCAGTGCGGCGGGGGCCATCGATTAGCCCCATAGGAGAACCCCTTGTCCACGAGGAAATGTGGATTGAGAATGACCTTTGTCAAGATGAATCCGGCGTGGATCGGCCAGGAAGTTCCACACACCAATGCCTTAGGCGTCAGGACTAGCTATCAGCTGTGAGCCTCACGCCCGCTCAAGACTGTGAGGTAATGAGTCTGGTTCAAACTACCCTGTCTCAGCCAACTATTCTGATGTCCGCCACACCGCCTGATGCCAAATCTGCTGACAGATTCTCACATCTGCTCTCAAACCATTTTACCAGGGAATGGTATTGACCACCCACCTCCAAATCTGTCATTGTGCCTCACTGTATGATCGCTCTGTGCGTTGCTGTGGCTGATGCCAGTGACCTCACACTGTGTTTCATGTTGACCACTTTCTGACCTCATGCTCTGTTGCTCCTGCGCGTCACATCCTCTCTGTAATTGTGTACTATGTGGCCATACTCCAGTTTTTGCACCTCCAGAATGGGATTGTGCAATTTTGACCTCAGGCTGCTGCTGTGGCTGCTGCCGTGACTAGACACTGTGTCATTGTGCCAACACTGTGGACTCTTACTGATTTTTGCACCTCCTGAGATGTCATTGTGCCATCCGTCGGACTCATGCTGCGGCCGGCCGTCACCTCGCGCTCTCTCTGTCAATTGTGCCACTCTGTGTCCTACTCCTTGTTTTTGCCACCTCCAGAATGTGATTGTGCCACTGTCTGTGACCTCGATTGCTGCTGATGTGGTGCTTGCCGAGACCTCCACCTGTGTCATTGTCCCCCTCTGTGGCTATCTGTTTTTTCCCACCTCCAGATGTCATTGTGGCCATGTGACCTCATGCTGCTGATGTGGCTGTGCCGTGATCCTGTAGACTCACTGTGTCATTGTGCACTCTGTGGTACTTTATTCCTGTTTTTGCACCTCCGAATGTCATTGTGCCACTGTCTACCTCATGCTGCGGCGCCGTCAACCTCCGTCTCTGTCCATTGTGCCACTCTGTGGTCCTACTCAGTTTTTGCCACCTCCAGAATGTGATGTGCCACTGTCTGAACTCATGATCTGCTTGGCTGTGGCAGCTGCCGAGACCTCCACACTGTGTCATTGTCCCACTCTGTGCCTACTCCTGTTTTTGCCACACTCCAGTAGGGCTATGTGCCCTGTCGGGTACCTGTGATGCTGCGCTGTGGCTGCTGCGTGACCTACACAACTATGTCAGATTGTGCCAGCTCTGTTGACCTCATGGCTACTGCTGTGGCTGTGCCGTGACTACACACTGTGTCATTGTGCACTGTCTGACCTCATGCTGCTGCTGTGGCTGCTCCGTGACCTACACACTGTTTGTCATTGTCCCACTTGTGGCTACTCCTGTTTTTGCAACCTCCTGAATGTCTTTGTGTACTGTCTGACCTGCATTGTCTGCTGCCTGTGGCTGCTGCCGTGACCACACACTCTGTCATTGTGCCATCTGTGGGCCTATTCCTGTTTTTGCAACTCCAGAATGTCATTGTGCCACTGTTTGACCTGATGCTGCTGCTGTGGCTGCTGCGTGACCTACACACTGTGTCATTGTGCCTCACTGTTCTGACCTCATTGCTGCTGCTGGGGGCTGCGGCCGTGACCTACACAATGTCATTGTGCGCCACTGTTCTGAACCTCTAGCTTCTGCTGTGGCTGCTGCTCCGTAACCTACACCTGCTGTTCATTGTGCCACTCTGTGGCCTACTCCGGTTTTTTGCCACTCAGAATATCATTGTGGTCCACTGTCTGACCTCATGTGCTGAGGCTTGCGCTGGCAGCGGTGTTCGACGCCTTCCACACATCTGTCACTAATGTTGACAGCTGAGTCTTCAGCGTTTGTTTTTTTTTTACGAGCTGTCACGCGCATGCCTAGGACTTTATCGGCTACATTTCCTCTTCAGTTTTTGGTCAGTTTTGCCCTCATAAGTGTCCCTGGGAATTTTCTAGTGAAGCGATTCTAAGAGCGCGGCGCAGTCATGTGGTGTCTATGACTAAACGACAAAAACATTGTATGAAGACCAAACCAAGCTCCTCTCTGCATATTTGAAGCATGGCACAATGTTTCTAAGCTCCTGTAGGCTCTGTGCAGGCCAGGAAATAAATGTTTTTTATCGTGATTCGTCCACAGGTAATTCGGAACGAAGTTATTTTTTGCCGAGAAATCCGGCGAAGTGAACGAACCGAATTTCGGGAAATTTGCCCATCTCTAAATACAACGTATGCTATTTACATACATTTCAAATGCAACATTCATCCTAAATAAACAGGAGGAAATCCAAATATGTGTCAATTCAAAAACTTTTTGTTGCATCATTTTCTTTTTTTTCATGAAGGATTCCCTTGGAACCATAAGTCACTAAAACACAAATTAAAAGTTATTGTGATAAAACTGACTCAGCCAAGTTATAAGTGTTTAAAAAGAAAACTTCTTAAAAAAAAGTATCCCAGCTCTCTCTTAGTTTTATGTGTTAATAACGCACAAAAATACGCTTACTCACACTGAAATCTGTCTACAGCTGAGCATTCATTTATGTATTAAACTGCAGACCGTCCATCCACTCTGACTGATGCAGCCTTTCTACGTATGATGGGAATTAAAAGCTCTGCGTCTGTCAGTCAATAAATAAAATGATTTATAATTTGGTGGAAAATATTATAATATAACCCACACAGCTTACTCAGTGCTTAAAAAAGTTAGCCAAGACTGCACTTGCTAGCTACATTCAGCAGGTAATGGCATATTATTATTATAGACAGCATTTACATTCCCATGTCACTTCTATTGATGGAGAAAGAATTGCTGCCATCATGCTATAGACAGGTAGTTTTTTGCTATTAATATACGTTCTGCTCGAGGCTCATTTTCGGGTAGGCGTAGAATGTTTGAAGTACGGAATATAGATGGCTTTTGCAAGTCATTCAGGTCACTGAAGCATGTCATTGTTTGCAGCCAGGGTTCCATAAAAGCGCTGTAGGATGATTAGCACACCATATATTCTTCTCATAAAATAATATAGCACCAAAAATACACACTGTGTCTAATACATGGACACCAGAGGTAATGAGATGCTGGCTCCTTTCTAAAAGTCTAGGTGAGATGATAAGCTTGTTCCCGGCACAATAAGCAATTATGAGCCCAGTGAAAAGTCAGCGGCCCTCAAGAGGATCTGTTCCTGGATCAGTAATTTTTGATGTTTTGTTTAAGAACATAAACAATGAAGAAAATATATTATAGTTTGATATATTCTTTATCCATAACATGATCTTTTAAAGAAGTTTTCCCACAAAGGGAATTTATCATCTATCCACATAAAAGGTCATAGACATCTGATCGTTAGGGGTTCCACTACTAGGATTCCCACTGATACCTAGAATGAGGTCTCTAAACACCCCCTTTCTCATCACTGCTTAACTACAGTAGAGAAAACTTTGAATGGAGCAGAAGTCATCTTCAACTCATGACAATGAACTGACCTTTTTTCTTATTAACCAAACATGCCTTTTTTAAAGCGTTTAAAACATTGAACATTCTACACATCTGAATTCAAATTTCACCAAAAATGTTTCAGGAAACATCCCAGTTGACCCTTTTTCTAACCATCAAATTTACATATTAAAAGAACAAGTTATGCTCCCGGAGTCATCAGTATGCACTGCCAGCGTTCTATACTGGCAGGTGACATTGCTGGTCACAGAGGACAAAAGCGCTCAAGAGTTATCATCCTCTTTCTGCTGTGTCTATCAAGTAAATAATTACATGCAGGGGAAATGTAGTATTACATGCCAGCCATTTAAATCAGTGGGCGGCCATGTAATAAGTGGACAAGCCGGTTCTGTCAGAGTGAAGGAGGCTTTTTGTTATCGGCTCTTAAGTATGGAGTGTTGAGTAGCGGACCACTCTATGGTGTCCATATACCATAATAGGGAAATATAGAAAGGGACTGTCTTCTTGAAGCAATCCCTTTAATGCACCAATCAATCCTTCATGAGATGTAGATAGATATGACAAGAACTCTGATAAGTATGTGGTATGTGTAGAGCAGTCCTTTGCAGTTTTTCTGCTACATGGAGGTAGTATAGGACGCCCTTGAATATGATAAGATTGTACAAACACAGGTGGCGGAGTATGTCGAAAAATTGGCAGGTGCTAACCTCTAGTTTTTTAGGCACGTTAAATAAGTGTTAAGTGCGCTGGAAAGTCCTATACCTGCCTATTTAAAAATCTGCGCGGTCAGGATATTGCCTTTGCATAGTAAAAACTATAAAGGGCGGGACATGTTATGGAATCTCTCCAAGTCGGAGAGCAGTTTTCGCCAGTTTTCAGGCGAAATTTGCGCCTCATGTATGTCGGCGCCCCGAGGTTCGCTCATACATGCCATGTAAAGTCCGCCGCGCCTCGCCAAGTGTGTGAGGGCGCAGTGCGGGATTAGGCGCAGTGCGGGACTGCGCCGGAACATGTATTTCGATTTTGAGACTAGGCTGGAAAACAGCGAAAATTATTTAGAAAGATGTCGTGCGGCATGGTAATGAGTAGAGTATGATATCAAAAAATCGCGCCTTTATTAGGTGTAAAACATTATCTGTTTTGTTCTTTTTTTCTTTTTGTCTGCCATTCCTGAGTTTCCCAGGAAAAGAGCTCAAACCTACTAAAAAAATACATAAAATAAAATCACTTTTCAAAAATCAAGAACGGCGCTAATCGGGAATTGGGATATTGGAAATTGCGGGAATTACAGTAGAATTCAAATTCTGTATGTCTTCATTGGTCGGCAGAAACAGCCAATCAGAATAGGGCGGCAGTAAACCATTATAATGCTATGGGAGAAATTATTGAACCAATCAAATTTCAAAGGCGGGACAGTTCAAATACAGTAAAATGGCAGCAAAAGAGGCTGGATTGGTTGAGCCCAAGTGACGGCAGAATATGAATCACCAATCATATGAGTTGCGTCCTACTTTGAGGGGGCAAGAATTCGGGCGCGAGAATTAGAAGGGCGCCCTAAAAGTTATTACTGATATGTATGGGAAATTCGTTCTAGTTACGAGTGATTGGTGGGGGGAAGAGGTGGATCTCGCGCCCAGATGAGATACATCTCTAGAGTTCTAAGGATAAAAGAAATGCAGAGCGAGCTAAGTTTGTGATTTGCTAAGTTGAAAAGAGGCACGGTTTGTACGATCGTGTATATAAAAATGAACAATAATAGGGGAGGTAACGAAAAAAAAATATTATTCAATAAATTCATTTTTTATTTCTTGATTTTCTTACAACAATATAGTTGATCATTGGCTAACGAAAAATTTAAGAAATAAAATTGAATTTATTGAATTAATAATTTTTTTTTCGTTACCCTCCTATTATTGTTCTTTTTTATATACAAGACGTACAACTTTCGTGACGTCTTATCATTTGATTTCGGCCTTGTACAGTTTTCTTATGATTGCATTAGAAAACCCATTAAGAGCGTCGTCTCGCTCTCATTGGTCCAAATAACGTCACTCTTTTGAGTTAGCCAAATCACAAAACAGAGCTCGCTCTGCCATTACTTTTCCACATCAGAACTCTATGAGACTGAAGCTCAGACGCTGATGGGTCCTCAAGCTGACGAGCCCTCTTCCCCCCAACCCAATCACAGTACTAGATATATTTTTTCCCATAAGACAGTAATTAACTTTTAGGCGCCTTTTACACTATCGCGCCCATCTTGCTACCTCTCAAAAATAAAAACGCAGTTCATATGATTGGTGGATTCATATCTGCCGCCTGGGCTCAACCAATCAGCTCTTTTCTGCCTTTTTACTGTATTTTGAACTGTCCCGCCTTTGAATTTGTTTGGGTCAATAATTCTCTATAGCTTATAATAGGTCACTGTCGCTCCTATTCTGATTGGTTGGTTTCTGCTGACCAATGAGAAGAGCTTACAAAATTTTAATTACTGTATTTCCTGACAATTTCCAATATCGCAATTCCCGATGTAGCGCCGGTGACGGCGACAAATGCATTGTTAGGGATTTGATTGATTTATGTTTTTAGAAGGTTTCAGCTCTTTTTCAGATAATATTTTACACCTAATATATGATTTTTTTCATCATACTCCATGCCGCACGGCGTGGGGAGCGGAGATTTCATTGCCCAGTCGGGCCATAGACTACAATGGGACAAAGTAGCTCGCGCTCTGATTGGCAGAGATAGCCAAGCCCCCGCTAGCTCAACCAATCAGCTCTTTTCTACATTTTTACTGTATTTTGAACTGTCGCGCCATTGAATTTGATTGGTCAATATTTCTCCATAGGTTATAATGGGTCAAATGGTCGCTCCTATTCTGATTGGCGGTTCTTCCGACAATGAGAAGCGCTTACACAATTTGAATTACTGTATTTCCCGGCAATTTCCAATATCCTAATTCCTGATGTAGCGCCTGTCTAGATTTGTGGAAAGTGATTTTTTTTTTTTGTAGGTTTGAGCTCTTTTTCTGATAATGTTTTACACCTAATAAAAGCGATTTTTTTGGAATCAAACTCCATGCCTCACGGAGCTAAGAGCTGAGATTTATTTATTTTGTGATATTCTATGTGTTTCCTCTCATGTTCCGTTCTCGCTTCACTTCGACTCCGCCGGCTCATTTAGACCAGAATCAACTAGGTCTGCCTGTCGGAGCGGCGAGCGCTGCAATGCGCCGCACTTTGCCGAGCCGCGATAATACATGCCTCGGAGTTTTCGAATGCGCCGCGTCCCGCCCCAGAACGCTCACACCGCGCCCATTACACACCCCTTCATTTTAGGCGCAGCCGAAAGTGGCGAAGGCTGCGCCCAACATCGCATCCCTGCGTCCGACAGGAGATTCGAGTCGGTGAGGTGCCGTTTTCGCCAGAAACAGGCGCAACTCCCGATCATACATGTCGCCCAAAGAGTCTAAAAAATGAAGCGCTGTGCGCCTCCATAACGAGATGCGCCTATTGAGGCGCATTGCACATCATTACAAGTGCATATGTGTTAGGCGCTTTTCACAGTTTACAAGTATGTATTAGGCGCATTTCACATACTTGTAATGATAAGCTATGCACCTCTGTGCGCGATGTGCCTTGATAGGGGCATTACATACTCTACCACTTAAATGTTGTGTGCCGTGGCACATAGCATATCATTAGAAGAGTATGTAATGCCCCTATCAAGGCACATCGTGCACGGAGGTGCATAGTTTATCAATTTAAGTATATGAAATGCGCCTAACACATACTTGTAAATTGTGAAATGCGCCTAACACATATACACTTGTAATGATGTGCTATGCACCTCAATAGGCGTATTTTGTTATGGGGGTGCACAGCACATCATTTTTAGGCGCATTACAATGTGTCGTTCCCGGCATATAATACGCCTAGTTGTGGTGTACGACAGGTCATTTACATCCAAAATATGGCGTCAATAGAGGTTTTAGCGCAATAAAGACCAAAAAACTGTCGTTGGCGTGTTGGGAAATGTTGCCCAAAGTTTCCAAGTGCAATCCCCAAAGTTCAGTGTAGATGATGAATTATATACAGTTCATAAGCATTTTTAATTCACTGTCATTTGTACACAATATTAATATATGCCACACTTATGCGTACCTGGCCTGTGCACGAATATAACGATTATCTGAATTCTAACAATGGCACAAGGCTAGAAAAAATCTAAATAATTATATGGACTTAACACTATCATAACATGTTGAAGTTGATTTATACTGAGGGCTGTTGAAGGATGAAAGAAGTTCTTAAATGTTATCATTGCTAATGCTTTAATGATGCATTAAAATTTTTGAAGGGTTAGAACATTTTTCTTCTTAATTCTATTGCGCTAATTTTTTAAAACAAATTTCAAATGTAATTGATGGGAAAAATGTGCAAGGTGTCTGACCCATTAAAATGTGTTTGTAAGCAGGTTCATGCCTGGTTGGAAGCTAGAAGGCCATATGTCCTATGTGTGAGGGAAGGTTTCATCTGAACTCAGGGGCATTTGGAAAAATGGCGGCAAACTAAAGACCACATGTATGAAAATTGTCTAGGTTTAAAACTCACTTTGTTGCCCATAGCAACCAATCAGAGTTTCTGACTGGTTGCTATGGGCCACAAAGTGAGTTTTAGACCTAGACAATTTTCATACATGTGGTCCTAAACCTTTTCTCCAGGTGAAGTAAAAATTAGTTACAACTCTGTAAGGCCACACTGAAGCGGTTGGATTTTAAATGCACATTTTGCACCATAAATCTAATGCACTTTATAGCATAATACATGTTAATAGGGTTTTGAAGAATCAGCATGCCATGGTTTTTAATATCTGTAGCATGCTTATTTTGCTGTAGAAAATTCGAAGCTTTTCAACAGTGATTTCACTAGTTTTTAGGGGGAAGAACTGTGCAATCATTTTCAGGAGAAGCTGTGTGGCACTAGGATTGTTTAAGAGACGTACTATATGTGGCATTGATTTATGGGGCACTGTGTTTGGCCCCCATTTGTTGGGGCAGTATGTGCCGCACTGATTTACTGGTATCATATTGAAAAGTAGCACTGGATACATAAAATATGGATGCATGCCTCACCAGACTTAAGCCAACAATCTGCCTCTGACACAATAGAAAGAAACACAGGCAGCACTTCCAGTAGGACAAAGCAGTTCTTTATTTGCCTTCGCAACATTTCAACTCATAAAGGAGCCTTTCTGAAGCTTGGGAGGCAGATAGGTAAATACCCCTTTAGGTAGGTTTTTAAGCCCCCTGTACGTAGTTATATTGGCTACTGTTAGGTAGGTAGTCCCCTGTAGATAAATATATAGACCTGTATAAGTAGGATCCCTGTAGGAAGGTATATAGAACCTCTTTAGGTAATTATATAGGCCCCCTATAGGTACTCATATAGAGCCCTTGTAGGTAGGTATAGACCTCTGTAGGTAGTAATTGACCCCTCTAGGTAGCTAGACAGCGCCCGTGTAGGTCAGTATGTCCCCTGTAGCGAGGTAGACCCTTTAGGTATATATGCCCTCTTTAGGTAGGCTTATAGAGTCCCTGTAGGTATGTAGGCACCCCTCAGGGCACTTCTTTGCCAAGGGGCCCTTTAAAATTTTTAAATAGGCGCTTTGATTCATTATATCCAGTCATATAATTGGGTTTTTTGCTATGTAAGTGATAAACGCAACAACCAATGGATCAAATCCCCCCTGAAATTGCATGACATAAATCTAATTACCTCCAAAAAGGGAAAAATGTCATCAAAAAAATTAATATATAACTTTTATTATAACATTCAAAACATATGAAACAAAAAAATTTCTGCAGAAGAATATCAAAATAACAAACCACACAAAACAAAAAACAAAAAAGGAGGAAACAATGGGACTTGTGTTGTTTAGGGATTTTTAGGGTAATTCTAGTACCCATAGGGCTAGGTTCCGGATAGACGTGCCCTTTTTGGGGTGATTACCCCATTTTTCCATAGGGAGTGGAGAGTTATGAGATAGTTTTTTCCCGGGGCATTTGGGACGATTTATTTTATCTCTCCCTCTTTTTTTTTATTTTCTTGTTTCCCCTTTTTTTTTTTCTTTTTTTTTTTTTTATGTGGTTTGTTATTTTGATATTTCTTGCTGCAGATTTTCTTCTTCCACTAGTCATATGTTTTAAATGTTTTTATAAAAGTTATATTTAAATTTTTTTGACGACATTTTTCCCTTTTTGGAGGTAATTTGCTATGTAAGTATGTCGGGGTCGTAAAGCGACAAGGGGTCTCCTGTTCCCACTCCGGTACAAATCAATGTCTGAGTGCACGGGGCCGGCCAATGAAAAAAAGATCGACACGTTTTTCTGTTCATTCTTATCCATGGGACTACTACTTTATTCAGGCGGCAAAATATTTATGCGAGTAAAAAAAGGGGCGGGGCGCAGCGCAGTGGGAAGTCCATAGGGAGGGTTGAGCATAAAGTTCTTTATTGGGTTTAAAGTAGTTGCCCGGCAGATATTTTTTTC
>JAODAL010023185.1:0-5000 GCA_025379985.1 Phyllomedusa bahiana
TTTTCCCCCTCAAAAAGGGAAGGGGGGCGCAGAAGTCCGTGAATGTTCCCGCCAGCCACGGTCAGCAAAAACCCCCCCGCTCCTCGTTTAAATCGCCGTCAAAGAGGTCCAGGACCTCTCAAGCCTGGGCCTTCTTTGACCAAGCCTTTGATTCACCCAGCGATGTCATATGCCGCCTATGCCGTAAACCGCATAAGTAGAGGCAAGAACCTTAGGTGGTTAACCACCACCACATGTCTAGTCACATGCAGCGAATGCATGAGTTGAAATGGAGGCAACACTTGGCCAAAAAAGGCCAGACCGACGCCGGGCCTCCAACCACTGTCAAACCCTCTGTCTCCGCCTCCTCCTCCGCCACCACCAAGCGTTCCTCAGCTGCCCATGTCTCTCAGAGTCATGATCAGGGATCAGATTCCGCTTCAGCCTCCACCGTTGCCCGAGTACCACCAGCACCACCAGAGACCCATCCTACCCCTTCTCCTTCCGCCAGTTTGACGACCTGCACGCTGTACAGCGGCCAGTCTAGCAGCCAGCCTTCTGTCTTCCAGGTTTGGGAGCAGAAGAAACACTTTAACCCAAACCATCCCAAAGCCAAAATCCTGAATGTCGGCATTGCCAGGCTTTTGGCCTTGGAAATGTTGCCTTTCCATCTGGTGGACACAGATGGGTTCTGCCACGTCATGGCCCTTGCCTGCCCCCAATACCAGATGCCGAGCAGGCATTTCTTTGCCAGAAAAGCCGTCCCTGCCCTGGCCAGCCCCGTGTCATCTAAACTTTCAAGCGCGTGGTCTGCATCAGTGGCCGGAAAAGTCCATCTGACCACCGACACATGGACTAGTAAGCACGGCCAAGGCTGCTATATCTCTGTGATAGCTCACTGGTTGTGCTGGGTGGATGTCTCTGGGGGTGACGGTGGCTCTCAGGCTCGGCGCACGCTCTTCAAAACCGCGGGATGGTGCAGGGTTCTTTCCCCCAAGGTCCTCTGGTGGCATCACGTGCCCAGAGAAACCAGGCCGTGTTGAAATTAACCTGTCTTGGAGACCGTCCACACACAGGTCAGGAGCTGTGGACGGGCTGGCTGGGTGCCAAGAACCTTGTGCCAGGCAAGGTGGTGTGCGATAATGGGCGAGATCTGCTGGCCGCCCTTAAGATCGGTTGCCTGGAGCACATCCCTTGCCTGGCACATGTCATGAACCTTGTCGTCCAGAAATTTCTAAAGAGCTACCCGGGTCTGGACTGCCTGCTGAGGAAGGCTCGAAGTCTAAGTTCGCACTTCCGCCGTTCGCACCATGCTTCGTCCCGCCTGGCTGCGTTGCAGCGTCAGCTCGGCCTCCCCGTCAACCGTCTCATTGTTGACGTGGCAACACGCTGGAATTCCACCCTCCACATGCTGCAGCAATTGTGGCAGCAGCGCAATGCCATTACCTTGTTTTTGGGTTAATTTGGAGTAAATACAGTGTGTCTGTATTTTTTTGCCCGATATACACCTAAATTACATTTGGATGTTCTGTAGGGTATTTCATACCCAAGGGTAAATTTACCTCTTGTTTGTGGGTTAATTTGGAGTAAAATACAGGCTGTCTGTATTTATTTGCCCCATATACACCTAAATTACATCTGGTTGTTCTGTAGGGTCTTTCATACTCAAGGGTAAATTTATCCACTTGTTTGTGGGTTAATTTGGAGTAAAAGACAGGGTGCATCTATTTTTTTGCACCATATACGCCTGAATTACATCTGGTTGTTCTGTAGGGTCTTTCGTACCCAAGGCTTAATTAAGCATCTTGTTTGTGGGGTAATTTGGAGTAAAAAAAAGGGTGTCTGTATTTTTTTCCCCCATATACGCCTAAATTACTTCTGGTTGTTCTGTTGGGTATTTCATACCCAAGGGTAAATTTAACCTCTTGATTTTGAGTGAGATACAAAGTGTCTGTATTATTTGGCCCCATATATGCCTAAATTACATTTGGTTGTTCTTTAGGGTATTTCATACCCAAGGGTAAATTGAACCTCTTGTTTGTGGGTTCATTTGGAGAAAAATAAAGGATGTCTGTATTCTTTTGCCTCATATATGTCTAAATTACATCTGGTTGTTCTGCTGGGTATTTCATACCCAAAGGTAAATTTAAACTCTTGATTTGGAGTAAAATACAGGGTGTCTGTATTTTTTGGCCTCATATACGCCTAAATTACATTTGGTTGTTCTTTAGGGTATTTCATACCTAAGGCTTAATTAAGCGTCTTGTTTGTGGGGTAATTTGGAGTAAAATACAGGGTTTTCGTAAATTTTTTTTCTCCCATAAATCCTAAAATTACTTCTGGTTGTTCTGTTGGGTATTTCGTACCCAAAGGTAAATTTAACCTCTTGTTTGTGGGTGTATTTGGAGTAAAACATATGGTGTTGCTTTTTTTTTGCCCCATATACGCCTAAATTACATCTGGTTATTCTGTAGGGTCTTCCGTACCCAAGGCTTAATTAAGCATCTTGTTTGTGGGGTAATTTGGAGTAAAATACAGGATGCCTGTATTTTTTGCCATATATAAGCCTAAATTACATCTGGTTGTTTTGTAAGGTATTTTATACCCAAAGGTAAATTTATCCTTTTGATTTGGAGTAAAATAGAGGGTGTCTGTATTTTTTTGCCCCATATACGCCTAAATTACATTTGGTTGTTCGGTAGGGTCTTTCATACCTAAGGCTTAATTAAACGTCTTGTTTGTGGGGTAATTTGGAGTAAAATAAGATTCGATTTTTTATTTTTCCCATATACGCCCAAATTACATTGGTTGTTTTTTTAGGGTATTTCATACCCCCGGCTTATTTAAGCCCGTTTGTGGTTAATTTTGGGGTAAAATACAGGTGTTTTTTTTTTTTTGCCCCATAATACGCCAAATTACTCGGGTTTTTCGTAGGGCTTTTGACCCAAGGCTTAATTAACCGTCTTGTTTGAGGGGTAATTTGGAGTAAAATACAGGGTGTCTGTATTTTTTTCCCCCATATACGCCTAAATTACTTCTGGTTGTTCTGTTGGGTATTTCATACCCAAAGGTAAATTTAACCTCTTGTTTGTGGGTTTTTTTGGGGTAAAATACGGGTTTTTTTTTTTTTTGCCCCCTATACGCCTAAATTACTTTTGGTTTTCTTAGGGTCCTCCGACCCAAGGCTAATTAAGCGCGGATTGGGGGGAATTTGTGAAAAAAAAATCAAGGGGGTCCGTAAATTTTTTTTCCCCAATTTAAAGCCTAAAAATTTCATATGATTGTTTTTGGGGAGGGTATTTCATACCCATGGGTTTAAAATTTAAACCCCCCTTTGTTGGGGGGTTAATTTTGGGGGTAAAATAAAAGGGTTTCCTTTTTTTTTTTTTTTTTTTCCCCATAAACCCCCAAAAATTTCAAAATGGTTTTCTGTATGGGAAATTTTTTAAACCCCCGGGTTTAAATAACCTCTTGTTTTGGGGTCTGGAAATTATTTATCAAACAGAAAAGTCAGACAGAGAAGGGGTTTCCGCCCTTTACATGCGAGTGGAGGGGGACAAACGTTCCCCGGACAGGGGACAGATCCAGCACATTTAAAGGGGGCTCGCAGCAGGGGGGACTCGGTGAGGCCAGAACTGCCAAATGTCATTTTAGCCCCCCGTGGTTTCTGACTAAAACAACCCAAGGTTCTGGTTGGTTGACCCAGGGCTCAACTTCCTCCCCCGATGACATCTGAAAAAAACCCCCCCCCAAAAAGTCGTTGGGTTTGTCCAACACAATCTTAGTTTTGGCCCTCCCCAGGAAATGGTCACGGCCCTCACCTTTTTTTCCCAACCCCGCAACTGTCCCGTTCGGGTTCCCCTCGGGCCCGAAACAAATATGTGGGCTGGGCTCTGCACCACTATATGCGAAAGGACAAAATCTTTTGAGGACAAATCAGCACTACTTGGAAACGAAGAGGTTAGGACATCAACCCCTGCCTTCTTTCAGTAGGGGGGAACGTATTTATCTTTAAGTGTATGGGGAAAGGTTTTTGGTTTCAAGCCGTCAGGCTCTGCATACGGGGACCGGGGAGGATGATAGCCAAATGACCCAACAAACTCAAATCGATGCGAAGTAGCGATCGCCACTTGGGGGGGGCCCCGGGGGAAGCCAAGGGTTTTCCCTCATTACGTCGGGAGAAAGGGGGTCAGCCTTTCGCTTCAGGGAGCGGGGAAAAGCCAAACAAGTCGGGGAGTGGGGACATGATCAGCAGCGTGGGACAGTGCGAGGTGGGAGGCAAACGGCCAGTCCTCCCCCCCGTCCAGTCTAGCCCCTGGGGCCCTTTTCCCCAAAAGAAAACTGAGAGATTATCTGAAGGGGCCCCATCCTTCATAACCCTTCTGGGAAAGGGGTTTTACAAAAAATTTTCAATGAATACCCCCAGGATAGCATCCCCTGAAAAACCTTTTAAAAAATTTTAACCTACAACAAAGGGTTTAAACCTTACGGCCTATTTGTTTTTCCCGGGTCACTTTTTGACCCCCCTTTTTTAAAATTTGGGACCCACATTTGCTATGCGCCAATTTCCCTTTTGGGAAAAATACCCCGTTAAATTTGACAGTCCATTAATTTTAAAATAGGGGCCTACTTGACATCACTTTAAAATCTCTTTTGGGGCCAAAGTGGGGGTATGCCATCTGGACCTGGGGGTTTGTCTATTTTTTAAACTTTCCCAAGACGGGCTGCACCTTCCTTCCCGGGGTTTTAAAAAAAACCCTTTTTAAAGTTGGAGTTTTAAACCACAACTCCCTGTTCAACAGGAAATCTCCCCCTCAAAAAACAGTGGGGAAAAAAAGGGGTTTAATACGTTTTTCTTTTTTTTTCAAACGCCCTCCCAACTTCCTCCCCCCCTTTAGTATTTTTCAAAGGGGCCCAAAATTTTCTGGGTTTTTAAAACTTTTTTCCCATTTACATAGTTTAAAAAAAAAATTTTGGGGTTTTGTTTTAAATTTTTATAAACCAAAATGTTCCTTTCCCGT
>JAODAL010023185.1:7500-63201 GCA_025379985.1 Phyllomedusa bahiana
CCCCCCCCCCCAAAAAAAAAAAACCCCCCCCCCCCCCAAAAAAAAATTTTTTTTTTTCCCCCCCCCCTTTCCCCCCCCCCCCCCCCCCCCCCCCAACCCCCAAAACCCAAAAAAACCCCCCCCCCCCCCCCTCCCAACCCCCCCCCAAAAAACCCCCCCCCCCCCCCCCCCCCAAAAAAACCCCCCCCCCCTCCCCCCCCCCCCCCCCCCCTTTTTCCCCCCCCCCCCAATTTTTTTCCCCCCCCCCCCCCCCCCAATTTTTTTTCCCCCCCCCCCCCCCCCCCCACCAATTTTTTTTACCCCCCCCGGGGGGAAAATCCCCCCCCCCAAAAAAAACCCCCCCCCCCCGCCCCCCCCCCCCCCCCCCCCCCCCCCACCCCCCAAACCCCCCCCCCCCCCCAACCCCCCCCAACCCCCCCAAAACATTGAAAACTAAATTTGGGGTGTTACCAAAAAGATATATGACTAAATTATAATAAAAAAGAAATACAATACGTCCCCTCAAAACTCCCCAAATCAAAAGTCCTCAACCAGTCTCCACACTTAAAAAAAAAAAAACCACTTTAAAAAAAAACACTCGAAAGACCTTTCACCCCCCTCCCCAAATGCTCACTTAAACCTTACCCACACTGTGTTTGGCTGTGTTTGCAAAACTCTCCTTCAGAAGCAAAAAAATGTTGAAGCACTTTAAAAAAAAAATCTTGTTTTTAGCGTGTAAAAGAATATTTATGCATTGCTATCTTCTGAGAGCCATAACTTTTTTTATTTTTCCGCGTACAGAGCTGTGTTACGACTTTTTTTTTTGCGGGATGAACTGAAGTTTTAATTGATACAACGTTGGTGTTTATAGGGGTTTTTGATCACTTTTATTCCATTTTATGTGCTGCGGGATGAGCAAAAATCTTAATTCTGTGATTGTTTTTTTTTTTTCTTTTTTTTTATGGCGTTCACCGTACGGGTAAATTAACATGACAGATTTATAGGGCAGGTCGTTACACACGCGTCAATACCAAATATGAGTACTTTATATACTTTTTATCTTTTTTGGGGCGATTGACGTTTGTAAAAGGGAAAAGGGCGGTGTACGTGTTTTTATTTTATTTTTCGTGTTTATGTTTTACATGTTTTTCACTTTTTTTTTATTTTTTCAAATTTTTTTTTTTACTTTTCCACATAGGGGATTTAAATTTGAAAAGATCTTAGATCTCTCATTCAATAGGAATCAATGCACAGCTTGTTGCTGTGCACTGGTTCCTATGGTAACTGTCAGTCACAATGCCGGGCCATGCCCACAGGGCACGGCCGGGCATCGTGACGTCACAGACAACCCGGAAGGCATTCTATGCCCTCCGTGCTGTCTGTCAGAAGGCAGGAGCTGCATGGGTTGCTGTCGCCGACAGAGACGCAGGAGGAGCGATCTCCTCCTGCATCTTCCTTAGTTATTGCGACCAACGGGTCGCAATAACTAAGGGGTTAACCGCCCCCCGCCCCCTCCCCCCCCCTGGAGCGATCTCGGATCGGGGCCGACGCAGCGGGATGTCAGCTGTAATAATAAATATGCAGACGTCCAAGGTCGTGAAGGGATTAACCCACAAACAAGAGGCTTAATTAAGCCTTGGGTATAAAAGACCCTACAGAACAACCAGATGTAATTTAGGTGCATATGTGGAAAAAAAATTTCCCGACCCCCCAGTTTTTTTTTCCCCCAAGATCGCTTAAAGGGAAATTTTTGGAAAGTTTTATACAAAAACGTTACTTTAAAAAAAAAAAAAAAAAATTTAAAAAACGGGAAATTTTTTGACAAAAAGGGTAAAAACATCCCCTTTAAAGAGTTTCAAAAAAAATAAAATTTAAATTTTTAAAACACGTGCGGCCCGGGGGGAGGTGCAGTGGTAATTCTGGATAGTGAACTATACCGTTAGGAGAATCTAGCACTTTTAAGCTAAACTAATACATATGTTCCATTGAAAGGAGACCTCACAGAATAGTTCCAGGAGATTTTAGGAAAGGTATTACAGAGGCGTTTAGATTTAGGGGTTTTGAACCTTAATTTGGCAAAGAAACTAGAAAAGGCAAATCCAGAATACCAAAAAAATTACGCCCTTTTCCAAACTTTAAAAAAAGGAGGTTTCCCCCCTATTTGGGGGTTTTTTGGGGCCCACAGGGGGGCAAACTGAAAACTGTCCCTTTTCTAGAAATTTTCCTTTGTTTTCCCCCTTACAACCAATCAGCATTTTCCCCTTTTTTCAATTTTATAAAGACCCTTAAAAAAAGAAAGGGGGGCCTCTGATTGGTTGCTATGGCAACAAAAAAAGTCTTAGGAAACCCAAACAGTTTTTAAAAGACAAAGTCCCCAATAGTGTCTGGGAAAGGCTCCCCTAATGAGGAATTGGGTAGGTGGTTAGATTTACAACTATAACCCCTAGCAAAAAAGGCATTCCCCCCGGGGTACTTTTAAAAGATTCAAAAAATATTGGTTTGGGAACCCTTATGAGTGGGGGCAGGGTTTTTGGTTTTTTTGTCAACTGAAGTTTGTGCGAAAACCCCCCGATTTCCACAAATTCCAGGGCCCCCTTGGCCCTTTTCTGACCCAAATGAGAAAGTATTGTGCTTGTCCCCGTGAGAAATAGGTTTTTATGGTGGAAGTTAAAGAATATCTTTTGATTCATAATTATTTTGTTTGATAATCAGTTATTTTTGCAAAAATGCGGAGCTTCAATGGGAGCACGTTTCTCCTCATCCCTGGTGAACATTTTTATGGCATCATGGGATGAAAGATTTATTTTTTGAGCTGGGGTCCCCTTTTCTTCCCACATAGGGACCTAACCTCAAACTTTGCGAGCTACATGAATTTCAATTATATGAATCTCAAATTCACCCATAATTTTAAACTTAAGCCCATAGATTTTCTATATGTAATGTTAAAGTAACAGGAAGTAAGAAAATTGAGGTCACTCCTTTTGGAAAAATCACATCTCGTAACTCTATTTCATTAGCCAGTTCTTGTCATCCTTATCATATCATACGGAATAATCCACAAGGCGAATTAATTAGGATGAAACGTAACTGTACAAATAATGAACAGTTTGAGCATTTTGAAATCGAGACATGTAATAGCTTAAAAGCCTGCCAATATGGGGGCGTGGACTAGCGTGTGATGGCGCCGGACGCCTGATTCAAGAGCTCCGTTGGATAACTTCAAAACCGGCTCACCTAAACCCAATTTTTCGGCTAAACTGCCACTGACCGGGCACGGAAGGTGGTTAGAAGAGGAGAGGAGGGTGTTCACCTGAAAATCCGGGTCTGGAGCGGAGAATTTGCTGGAACCTTGACTAGCCCGGAGGGGACGCGGGCCGGCGAGAGAGAGAGGAAGTTCGTGCCTCTCTGTAACTGAAACTGAGCTTGGCGGGGGATTTCCAGCCTCAGGCACGTCTCGGAGCTGAGACCGGCAGCACTCCTTAACTTTGCCGACAGCATTATCCCGCGCAGTGCCCAGCTTAACAGACGCGGTCATTGCCTCGTGCAGCCTCCCTGCAGCAGTGTGAGACGCTGAGCCCATGAGTACCTACAGCCCTCAGAGTGGATCCTCGGTGGGGAATACTGTAGTACCCCTGAATGTGGGACACGAGCCTTCCATATTTTAACCCTTAAAGCACAGGGCTCTCATTTGGCGGCCATTTGACCCTAAGCTTTGGGTCTACAACAGCAGGCGCCATTTTAGGCTTTCCTGTCTACACACATCTGCAGCTCCCTTCCTGCTCCACCTACATGGGACAACTATTATAATACCACTCAGCTTATCAAGGGGCATATCACTTCAGTACAACACCACAGTGTCATATATTTACCAGCCTGTGCTACATCTTATCCTGCAGCCTCCCTGCTAATTTTAAAACTTCTATTTGCCTTCTGTGAATATTGGGCCAACCCTTGCACGCCTTAGCTAGGGCTCCCAGTTCTGGCTCTCTTTAGCCCTCGTGGGAAGTTTCAATTGGTTTCAAGCCAGCAGTTTCAGCCTAGCAGACAGGAGGAAGAGAGTTAAAATATATATATTAAATATATATATATATATTATAATATATAATATATATATATATATATATTTCCTGCCCATGTCCTCTCTCATCAAGAAGAGAAGGATGAGGAGCTCAGCCAAAAAGACCCCGAAAATCAAACCCGCAGAACTTACAGAGTTTTTTCAACATTCTTCACTAGCTCTACCAACATTAGAGTCCTCCAACCCTTTCTCTCAACTATCTGCGTCTCCTACACGCTCAGAATCCATAGATCTAGATCCACAGGAAGAGATGCCGCAAGCTTCACTGATGGAGAAAACTATGTTGAAACTCTTTTCTTCCTTCCGGAAGAATTTACAGAGTGACTTTAAGCAAATGATTACAGAATTCAAAGCAGATATCCAAACCTTGGTTTCCAGGGCAGACAATGTCGAAAAAAAGATGGCAGAGCTCACGACCTCCCACAATTTGCTGATTGATGCCAATGTGGAACTCGAAGAAGTTCAGAAGTTGTCTGCCAAGCTATTAGATTTAGAAGATAGATCAAGAAGGAACAATATTCGCATAAGGTGGGTCCCAGAATCGGTCACCAATGATTCTCTTGTCCCTTTCCTGACCGACCTCTTAGCTATAGTGCTCCCAGATGCCTCCCAAACTGACCTAGAAATCGATCGCATTCACCGCTTACCGAAACCCAAGCACCTGCCACCAACTACCCCACGAGACGTGTTCGCCAGAATCCACTTTTTTAGAACCAAAGATAATTTTCTAAGAGCTCTAAGAGGCAAAGCAACCCTCCCTGAGAGATTTGCCAACATTGCAATTTTTCCCGACTTTTCAGCTGGAACGATGCTCAAACGAAAAGAGTTCTCTCCTTATACTAAAATTCTGCATGATCAAAATATAATTATCACTGGGGCTTTCCGGTCAAGCTGATCGTCAACAAAGATAACACTATGACAATCTGCTCCACACCTTCCATGGTCAAGGACCTTCTCTTGTCATGGGACTTGCTCTCTTCGCCTTATTTCACTCCTCTGAAGAAACAAAAATCGAGACTTGAAGCTATCACCCCCTTGTGGTCAGAGAACCACAACAGGTCAAAATCCCATGCCAATGACTGACTAAGTTTTAATTTTTTCATATATTTATCTCCACTGATCTTTTGCCCAGTTTACACAAAGGAAGAGCTTTTGTCTTTTTAAAAACCCCTTTTTTCCTTTTTCGGTTTATACATTGGAAAGAAATGCCCCTTGCCCACTTTTTGTTTTCCCGCCAGTGGAACCCCCAAATCCGGGGAATTTTCCATTCCAGATTTGTTGTACTTTTCCTATTTGTTAAGTTATCCCACGTTGTGTTAAAAGTTCACAAAACGGTCATAAAAATGCTTAACAAATTTTCCCTCTTTACGGCTCCCCTTTAAACCTTTTTTTTAGCAACTTTTTTTGTGTTTATTTGGTTATAACTTTTTACAAGGGGTTGTAAAATGAAATGTCTTTAAATGCCAATGGTTTAAAAACCCTCCCCTTTTAAAAGAGGTCACTTTTTTGGGGGGAGGTTGTGGAAACTCGTGCGGTTTTTGGCCCTGGTACGGGAAACACATTTTTTTGTGGAAAAAACTTTCGACTAAGCAAAAAAAAATTTATTCTCATGCATACCACCCCAACAACAGACGTTAAAAAAAGGGGGGCCTATATTCTTCATTAAAAATTCTGTTTCTTTTCTCGCTCCCCACTCTATTGTTATACAAATTTGGGTGTTTTTAAAATTTCTTAAATTTGTTTGTTAAATTTCCCAGAAAGCTTTTATTTGGGTTTATTTTAAAAGGGCCCCCAAACCAATCATCACTCTATTCCTTGAAAGGGGTTCCCCCAAAAAAACCCCAAAAGGAAGTTGGATTTCCCGTCATATGTGAGTTTTTAAAATGTAGTAAATTGCCCAAAAAGCAAGGCAGATCTAATTCCCACTCCAATTTTCCCCCCGGAAATTTCATGTTTAAAATCTTGGGGATTTTGGGGAAAAACCCAAAAAAAACCAGGGAGTTTCCCCAACACCCACAAAATTTTTTTTTTACCTTTTACTCTGCAGCAAGAGACTTCATTCTGGGAATTGTTTATTTTCTATAAATAGAGCAGTTTTAACTGCTGTTACAAGCCCCCAAGATAGGGTTCCGATCCTGGTGGATCACGCCCCGACAAACTGCCCCTAAAACCCAAACTCCACCCCTTTTTATTTCTTTCCCCCTTTGGAGGCTAAAAATAATTTTCTATTGAAGTGGGGTAAAGTAGTAAAGGGAAAAGTCTCTAAAAGCCCTCATTGATTACTTTGAACTTAACTCCCCTACGGCTCCTCAGGGGAGAAATTATGGTGCGCCCATAAGGCTTATATAAGAGGAATATTTATGAAGATAGCTGCTAGGGAAAAGCGATCTAGAGAACAGCTCCTTCACGATATCCTGGAAGAAATTATACAATTGGAGTTACAACTCAAAACGAACTGTTCGCAATCTATCAAAAAACAAATTAATCCCACTAAAAAAGCCAAATTAAATTGTTTTTAAATCTACAACAAAAGATCCCATCTCACAGGCCCCCGCTGGAATTTCCATCTCCAGGGAGACAGACCTGGGAAGATTCTGGCACGGAGGATCAAAGTAATGCATGCCAAGACCCGAATCTCATATCTATCGTCTGCCTCTCATGGTCAGATCACAGACCCACTACAAATCTCAAATGTCTTTGCTGCTTATTACAGTCAGCTATATAATATTAGATCTGATGGAGCAGTTCCAAAGGTCTCAGATGAAGAGGTCGATAAATTCTTAAAGGGGGGTTTCCCTTCCTTCACTCTCTCAAGAACAGTTAGATACACTAAACAAACCTATTTCCCTGCAGGAAGTTGGGAAAACGATTTCTCAGCTAAAGTGCAACAAATCCCCTGGGCCAGATGGGCTCACTAATGAATATTTCAAATTATGGACTAAAAATTTTCTCCCCTTTTAAACTAGACTTTTAAAGTCATTTTTAAAAAAAAGGGCTCCCCTCCGGCTGAGAGCTCTGTGCACATATCCCCACCATCCCACAACACAGGTAAACCAGAGGACCAGGTCGTTAACTATAGGCCAATATCTTTGTTAAATTCGGACATAAAAATCTTCTCAAAGATTCTAGCCAACGGAATCAATGAGATGCTCCCCTGTTTAGTCAATTACGACCAGGTAGAATTCGTTAAAGGAAGGCAAGCGAGAGATGGAATAAGAAGAGCTCTGAACGTGATGCAGAAAAGCACAAATCAAAAAAAATTTGTTTGGTCCGGATTCCAATAAAATTTCTTATCATGGAAAACAAAAATCTTCACAGAACCAAAAAGTTTAACCTGAAAATCCTACAAGTTAGCCCCAGGTTTCAAAAGAAAATTAACAAAAGGAAACCTTGGAAAATTCCAACTTTCCCTTTTGGGGCCCCGTATTAATTTAACTAAAATGGTTCTGTTGCCCATGTTTTTATATATTTCAAGATCATTGCCCTTCCTGTTTCCAAAAGAGCATCTCACCAAGCTTCAAAATCTGCTTTTACGATTCATATGGAAGTTAAAGCGACCTAGGGTGCAGAAGCAGCATTTGTATAGAAGGACTGATCAGGGAGGTCTCTCTGTTCCAAATCTTTTCCAGTACAACATAGCTTCAGTATTAGAACCACTGTCTCTATACTGGCATTCTCCAGAATCCCAACGTTGGTTGTCTCTTGAAAACGCTGTTATCTCTATGGGTTCTTTTAGAGATGACCTAATTGCGATGATATTTGGCTGGAAACCCCCGGACTTTGGCCTCTTAACCCTGTCTCATGCAGTGACAGCTTGGCGTAAATATATTGTGCGGACAGGAAAGGTCTCAGTAACTAGGTCTAAATGTCCGCTTTCGGTACTACACTGCCTTGCTCCGGATGTTCCCATTCATTTTTGGACAACGATTGGGATTGAATCGATAGATGATCTTTTTCACTCCTGTCACTTCAGCACATTTGAGGAGTTATGCCAGCGTTTCCCGATGCCTCGTAATCAATTCTTCTTATTTTTGCAAGTTAGACATGCAATTCAAGCAATTAGTTGGCTATCTGTTTCTACTCCATCTTCTCCATTTCATGTAGTACTATGGAATAGTCCAAGGGCAAAAATACTCTCGGCTGCATACCAAACCTTTTTTGAGGACCCCTCCTCTAAACCGGATTATATATTCAGGTGGGAAAAGACCCTAGGTCAACACTTCTCAATGTACCTATGGTCACAAGCGGACAATATTACAGTCAAACACTCTAATTGCGCTAACCATGTGGAACTTTCCAGAAAGATCCTATTGCGTTGGTACCTTACTCCTACACGACTTGCTCACATGACCCCGGGGTACTCGCACCTATGTTGGAGAAATTGTGGATGCACTGGCTCCCTACTCCACATGTGGTGGAACTGCCCGGTGATCACCCCTTTATGGAAGGGGGTAGAGAAGATGCTGCAGCGGCTCATTGGGCAAAGATTTTTTCTCTCTCCTGCACTGGCAGTGCTGGACCTAACATTTCATACTGTCCCCCCCTCCATTCCACACTGTTCTAGTGCACATTCTGATTGCCTAGCACTTTGTGATAGCATCTAGATGGAAATCCACTTAATCTCCGTCCACTGCAGAAGTCGTTAATAGAGTAAATATCCAATACCATAATGAGACCAGTCTGATTGTTCCCCCACATAAAGTAGATAAAATTAATGATCAGTGGTGCCCTTCGACTAACTCCATGTACTTTCATTAGTAATAAAGAACTGTGATCTCATAGGAACTATTTTTGAGTCCTAATGCTCTAACTCATATTCCTTCTGAAGAGAAGATCTAGCCTTTCTTAGGTTTGCCTGTGTGACCTCTCCGCTTAACTCACGCGACTTCTACCAGAGATATTACATATTGTTGCTGCTTTTATCCGTATGTCTGTAAAGTTCGATATGCCTTTTTTTTTAATCTATCTCAGATTCATGACCTGTTGTTCTTTGTATGGTTATATTTTATATGTATGTTTAATGTTGGTTCCGAAAACTTGTGGATCTTTGTCTACCAAATGATTTTTTTTGTCACATTTCAATAAACTTCTTTTTGCTGTTAAAAAAAGCCTGCCAATATGATCAAATTCTTTTATCAAAAACAAGGCAAAAAATCGACAGAATGGATTTGTTACAGAATTAACCCAGAAAAGAAGGTATTTCAGGTCTGTTTATTACTTTTTATATTCCTTTTAGCCCATAGTATCACCAAATAGTGGGTATTAGTAAAAAAATGTACCATTTTTTTAACCCTTTAAAAACTTTTTGCAGGATAACATCCATTTCACCTTCCGTAGGCCCATACTATAGGCTCCCTTTGGTCTCCCAGTCTCTTTCAAAGCTTGAGTAAAGTCAGCAGGATGGCTGAGTAAGTTTGGCTGTAACAAATGAGGACATCACATTTCTAAAGCTTCTAACTGCAACACAAAATATGTAGGATATGCAATTAAGTGCAATATTTGCAAACTGCAATACGTAGGTCCATAGACATTTTTAGCATGCCCTTAAACCGTTGTCCCTTAAAATATTAGCAGTATCAAAACATTTCCTGCAGGTACATAATGGAGATTGTCTAGAAAAAAATATTTGGCTCTACACATCAAAAAAAAAAAAAAAATTTGTTACTGCCATGTCAGTGTGCACCTATGTTCATTTTTTTTTCAAAAATTTTTTTGGGATGTGCCGAACCAAATATTGTTTCTATCAGGGAGTGGCTGCCCTTTGTTGGTTTTTCACACTCCACCCACCTGCACAGGCTTTTAAATCAATGCAGAGTACTTTCTAGCAGGAAACTTTTCTCCCTGAAATGTAGAGGTCTGAATAAGCACCAAGAGAGGTAACGTTAGAGTAGGTTCCCACCTCTACTGATGTCCCCTTGCTGATTGGGAGGTGGACTTAAGCAGTTTTGATAAAAAATGTGAACTAAGAACCTCAAAAATGTTTAATGTGTTCTAAGTAGCAGAAATGCTTTTCCAAAAATTTCTATGTGCGTTTTTGATAGTTTTTTAGTTTTAATAGTATACTACTGAAATTGCATAATGGAGATTCTTCAAGTTTTTCTTTCATGGGTATAGAGAGGATGTTTAGATCCACCAGAGGTAGCAACCTGGTAAAGAAACTTCTGAGCCGGGTAGCCTGGTGTATCTTTCATCTACAAACCCTAATTCCATTAGGTCTGGATGTCCGCCAAGATATTATGTATCATTATTAGTTTTTCCTGCAGGACTTTTTATTTTAGACATTTTCTTAGTAGCTACTCAAAATTTATTTTGTTAATTTTATCAATTAAAGCTTTATTGTCACATGTTTAATTTAGCCACACCTGTGGACCGTCAAATTTCCTGGGCATTAACCTAGAATTGGCATAAGAGTAGCTCTGGAACTATTATTAACTAGGCTTAAGAGTATGGAGGTTTATCCTCTGAAACGCTTCAGCAGTATGTTCTGGACTTGGTGATGATGTGTGTTTTCTCTTGAATCCTCTATTTTCGTTAGCATTGTCTGTTTTTTAACAAATTGTTGAAATAAATCAATTTTTAACTGGATATATCGGGAGTGAACTTGGTCCATCTATGTTGTTTGAACTATATAGATGGGCTGGGAGTGACACATGTTTAAAAAATCAGAAAATGTGACTTATCTGAAAAACTCTTTGCCGATGAGCAAAGATCTCGTTTTGATCCTGCAGTGTAAATTGAAGCCTTTTCTGCTGATGCAACTTTTTTAGCCGAGCCACAGTGAGCTTCTACACATCATACACAATAGGGTTCGCTGAACTGTTGTTTTAGACACACATCTGTAGCCCCCTGGTTCATTTTAGTGGTAATACCAATTCAGAAGCAGGTCAAATAAACAACTGTCACCATAAATATAAATATCATTTTAGTGGTAAGCCTGACAATCCACCCTTGCAAACCTTTGTAGTTGACGTTCAACTCTCACATCAGTGGCACAAGGTGCGCTGCAGTTTCCACATCCCTTAATCACAATGGTGCCATTTGTTCACTCATGATCCACTTTCACCACAGCAGCATGTGAAGAGTTCACAAACAATACAGTTTCAGAAATACTGCTACCATTGGCCTAAAAGCAAATAATCATCCTTTTTGCAACTCTGATAAATCACCCTTTCTTCTCATGATAAAAGCAAGGCATACGTGTGCAGACAGTCTATCACACACCTTATACCCAGTAAACCAGCTGACGACACTTGACTTCCTTCATGAGCACCACGCTGCCAATTTTGGAAGTAGGAAGGCATCATAATAATTATAAGACTGTGAATTAATGAATACAACATAATAATAATAATAATAATAATAATAATAATAATAATAATAATAATAATAATAACAATAAAATCTATAATCTAAATTATTATTATGCAATAATACAATAGGGATTCTTTACTGTAAGAGCAATCTGATGATAGAAACTCTCTGTGACAAGATGCTGTTTTGACTTATGAGGTTCTAGGGATTGAATGTGGATTCAGATTTTTTTTTCTGCCAAATTTAGAGTCTGGGAGGAATTTCTTCTCCTGTATGGAGCAATTGGTGTGCATGGGTGGGTTAGCTCCTTCTGTATCAGCACAGTTAACTTAAAGATTGGACTTGTACTATTTTTTAATCTCTCGCTCTCTCTCTCTTTCTGTCTCTCTTTCTCTCTCTCCATATATATATATATATAGTTTTCTATTTCACACTTTATTCTTTTCCCATACAAATAAATAGTCTTGATTTCTCTCTCACCAACATTCTTGACTTTGATCAATCTGTAAATAATTTCCTCTTACATGCTGATTGAGGGAGAAGAGTCTGTGGCAGGAGAATCTTTAACTCTATAATTTCTCAATCAGATTTAATAAGTCACAATAAATTACCGGGTGGTTGAAAATCCGTGATTTACTGCAGTCATGCGTTGTCTAAAAATAGAACGTGGAAGGACATAAAGAAATAAACATGACACTGACCTGCTCATGCAAAGGAATATTCGCTGCCTGTCAGAGAATTTCCATTGACTGTGTATATATCCATTGTTTGATTTAAAGCACCGTGAATGTGTTGAGGATAACAAATCAATAAGTGAGTATAAATTTTCAGGGAATTTCATTAAATGTCTAATTTTCTTTTTCTTTTAATTCATGTTATCTTGTATGTCTCTAGCCACAAAATGTGGTTTGACATGTAACCAGAAACAAAGCATTTTACCATTGTTTGTCTACTAACCATGTTTAATTAATTAATAAGTATAGCACTGTTTAGTCAATCAGTCACTGACTCACACAACCTGCCTGAGTCTTTAATGAATTAACCCTGACAAGGTTTACATTATCTATAGCCTGTCAGCAAATACTAAGAAGAAAGTGACAAACTGATTGCAATTGTTAGAAGTATCGATTATCCAACACACTCGATGCATGTGCTATAAAGATGGAGTGCTTGAATCTATTGTGTGCAAAATTGTTTTACTGTCAGGTAGATATTGTATATGCAGTGGATTATAATTAGCTGGAATGATTGGCAGGTTCACTTAAACCATGTAAAAATGTATTTAAAGCTTATGCTTATGGCCTTGAAAAGCCATCACTGCCAAGAAAATGTAGGCATCATATTCAACACATATGCTTCTATGTACTGACATGAAATACTGTAAAACACAACAATTAAATGTAACCATATCAAATATGACTTGTGTAAATGATTATTTACTAAATAGGAATATTTGAAGTTGGCAAGATGAGAAAATAAGCAGTATGAAACGGTCTATACACTGTGCTAATGTTTGTGATAAGATAGCCCCCTCCCCATCCCAAAGATAGAACAGTACTTGATGGGGCTAAGATGTGTGTGGGCGTCTAATACGTCTGCTATTTTAAATAGCAAAACTGCAATATTCACAATGTTTATTCATTTAACCCCTTCCTGACACTCAGTCATAATAATATAGCTTTTCATTTTTTCCTTCCCCGCCTTCCCAGAGCCATAACTTTTTATTTTTCAATCTACATAGGCATATGGGGGCTTTTATGACCAGAGACATAAACAATTTCCTCTTGGGTCTGTTGGAAATTCTGAACACTTTCATTCAACATTTTAAGCAGCAAATAACTTTCTTGTTCTTTAACCTATGGACCTGGGTGAGTATGCATTTTTTGTGGGCTGATGTGTATTTTTTATTGGTTTATTTTGAGATAGATGAGATCACTTTTTATTATAATTTTTAGGAGATGTAAAATGACCAAAAATGCACAATTTTGGCATTTAAAATGTTTTTCTTCTATGATATTCAGTATACTGGATAAATGATCTTATATTTTAATGTATAAACTAGAAAGAAACATCTTTTCAGTATAAAATCCAGTAATTTATTGGGCAAAATTTCAAATCCACAAGGAAATAGGATGACAAACAGCTATGATTAAGGGCGGTTGTTTAGCTTGCAATACGTAAGTTGTTTGTTATCCTGTTTTCCTTGTGGATTTGGATATTTGTCCAATAATTTACTGGGTTTTATCCTGGAAAGCTGGATTTTTCAACTGCATACATTTCCCAGTATTGGAAGTCTTTGTTGCTTGCACACGTTTTCCGTGCATTCCGGGACCAAATGCAGGTGAGCTGGATTTTTTGCCTTTGCTATATTGCCCTTATATTTTAATAGATCATACTTTTATGGACATGGCCATACCAATTACTTTTTTATTTCTATTTTTATTTGTAAAATAGCTAGAGCTTTTAATATTTTTCAGTTTTTTAAAACTTTGTAAACATGTTTTTAATTTTTTTTAACATGTACAATGAGTATTCCTAGGTTACCTGACCACTAAAGGGTCCAATTGTCAGTACACCCTTCTTTATTGTATAAGCAATGTAGAATGATGTTCAAAGATGGCAGCTCTATTACGATTCTATTAAGGGATCATCTCCCCACCAATTGCAGTGAGGAATGTTGCACAGCACAGTTTCTCATTCACTAAGACACCACGCCCACGATTGTTGCAGCGTCTAAGGGGTTAAAATGCAGGAAATGGTGCTGGCTCCATTCCCTACTCTTAGCTGTGGGTGACATCTGCAATTAGCAGCTCACACCAGCCTCCTATGTAGCGGGCTAACAGAGTAAGCCCGCTACATAGGACCTTACAAGCATCATTATGTACTCATATATCACGTTAAAGGGTAAGGTTCCTAGAGCACATTTTGAGCCCATCTGCCACGACAAAGCAACCACACTCAGATGGGGCCCTAAATTAAGCAATATACTTGTACAAAAGTTTACAAAGGGCCTAGCTCTACAAAGTGAACTCAGTGTTGGCAAGAGTCAGTTTTATTCTATACTAATAATAGATTTATGTAATGGAAAGAGAAATCACAGACACGAAGCGCAACTCCTCGTGCAAATAAAGTTTTAAATTACAGGAGTAATAAATATAAAAGAGCTTCTCACCTATTTAAGTTGTGCAAATGAAATGGCACAACTCATATTTGGGCATTCGTGAATATCCAACCCCAAGGGTTATGGCCGAGCTGTCTTCTGCTGAATCGTGGTGCTCCTTCACAGAAAATTTTGGTGAGCTCCGGTTTCAAATGGTTGGATTGGTTTATCCCAAAAAACGTATGGAAATAAACTGGATGCAGGTATAAAATTCACTCTAGGCTATAGTTTAAAATTGCAATGTAAAAACAAAAGACACTTGGTACCTGACCATATAACAGTGTCTATAATTTATTACAGCAGCGCTTTAAACAACAACGCGTTTCACAGGGACTCCTGCTCTGCTTCCTCAGGTTGTAACATGGGAAATGAACAGAAATTGTGTCTTTATAAATAAAACTAATAATGATTAATCAGGTTTACAAGAAAATAACAGTATCACGTGACTGGTCCACAGATAGTGTCTCTAAAACATCAAAATCGTATATACATAATAAAAAACATATATTAATCCCTAAAAATGACATAACTGGATGCAAGATAAAATTCATCTAGTTATAGTTAAATTTGACCCAAATTAAAACCATATAAGAAACTTCCTGACATTCAGTGTTTGATTTTACAGAGCAGCTTAACAAAACGTTCATGGGCTACTTGCGTCTTGCCAAAAGATTTCAGACAGGCCCACAAAAGACGTGGAATGGGAATGTTGGGTGCACATGCATGACATGCATTTTTATGGGAGATTTAAACATAGCTGAGCAGGCTCGCTCCACTTCATTCGTAACTGCCATATCCGAGAATAGAAACAGATGAACATTAATTTCCATCTCCATTCTCTGCAACCACTGTGGCCAGAAGATGTTACCCTATTTTAATTTTGGACACTACCTACTGCCAAGTTGTAGAGGTCTGAAGTAGACCAAACAATAACTCATAGGAGTAAAAGAGATGCCATGAGCAATTGTGCCTCTTCTCCTATGTTATAGGAATTGTTGTGTTGATAGCACCTAGGCAAAACTTATTTGTAAAACTTGTGAGATGTTAGAAGACTTTCCCAATGATAGTGACAATTAAAGTGATGCAATTATATCCAGATACTTACCACATAATTGTTAGGCTGTACATCACAGATGTCTGTACATAAGTGTTATTTAAGTTTTACTACTTGCTTATTAGTAAGATGACAAAAATAAGGAGCAATTATCTATTATCTTTATCTATTGTTGGTCTTTCTGCTACGCTATATTTAATTAGAAAAAAAACCATACATGAATACCAATATTTTACGGGAATCACTTAAAAAATCAATAGTTTCTAAATATCAAAGGTTGCAAAATGATGTTGTAAAATGAGCTACTTCAATACTATTAAGTACTTAAGAACAGAATATGAAATTATACTAGAATGAAGCAGTTCCGAGACAGATGGAATATAGTGCTTAATTGGTTGGATAAACATTTCCATTCTGTCTCAGATGATCACTTAGTATATTTAGGGTATCTGCTTCACCTTTATATACTAGTCATTTTACATTATATTGACAACAAAATGGCAAGAGATGTGGTCATTTACTGAAAGCATGTCCTAATGGCGTACATTATTTTCTGAATGTAGAACCTTTTATGTGTTCCTCCCATGAAATCATCAAATATTTCTCATAAAACAATGAAAAAGATAAACAAGACCTGTTGAAAATTCAGACCTATTGGTTTATCATCTTTGTAGAAAATTGTTGTATTATTTGATTTTCTTAAAACATTCTAGGTATTTCCATACTCTTTATTCTTGGCAGTACAGACTGTTTCTGTACAGTCAAATGGAATGTGTCTTTATATTATGTAAATGAGTCAATTATCAAAAACATAATAGATACTTTTAAAGAGTCTGCTTTTCGTGGTTTGAATATATACACCCTTCTTCTTCCAACATAAACTGTTTTTCATTGCATAACCTATAGAATTCAGCCTATGTTGACTATCCACCTGTAGGTCTCAGTGGGTCTGATTGTTCCTGTCACAAATAGTGTTGAGCGATTTTTATCGACAAAGTTGAAATCGGCAAGGTTTTTATGGTGATCGAAATTTCCAGATCATGCGATAATTAAGGTTAAAATCTGTGCATCATCTATTAAGATTGCGCCTTTTTCGGCGCTTCCTGTAATTTTGGCGGCCAACAAATGAGATTACAGAATAGAGCAGGGTGAGATGTGTGTGCGACGTCATGACTGGGATGTGTGTGGTTGTCGATTTGGCTGGAAAAAATCACATGACCTCGTTTTACATAGAACAGCGTTTCCTGTTTAAGCCTCAGTGTCTATCAGCATCTCAGATGGATAGGAACTGTTCTCTGCCTGTGGCCAAACAGCTCAGCGTAATTAGTCTATTTCTGCACAGAGAAACCTCTACTATTAGCTGTGATCCTTCCAATTTAGTTAGATTAGAGATTTGAACATTTATGCAGTTAGCTAGAGAATTTTAAAACAGCATCTCCGCTGTAAATTCACGCGGTGGGAGCGGGGGGGGGGGGGGAGGGCCCGCGGCGAACACAGAAGCTCTATCTATAAAGAACACTGGATAAAGTTCACCAAGACTTAGTGTAGACATGGTAGTGAAATATCTTATTATTAACAGTTTGCTATTGAAATATTTCCTGGATATTGGGCAGCCTGAACTTATATTGGATAAACATCATTTCTAGTAACTGCAGGTCTCTTTGTTAGCTGCAAAACTCCACTTTTTTATCAGTATACATTTCAGATAGGTGTTCAATTTTACCCATTACACCTGTGACTGTTGACATATCCACCTTGCACTTAAATTACAATCCAGCAAATCTTGTAGTCAGCACAGGTTGTTTGTTGCCAAAAATACCATGTATCGTACAAAAACATCACAGTTACGTGTTTTTGACTTTTGCGCACCCAGCACTGTTCATTGACGCAGCATCTACGTAAATCTTAAAACAGCAATTCTATATTCACCACAGGTGAATTGAAAGGTGCAAAAAATACCGTTTATTATATCAAAACATAACAGTTACGTGTTTTTTGACTTTTGCACACCCAGCACTGTTCATGACGCAGCATCTACGTAAATCTTAAAACAGCAATTCTATATTCACCACAGGTGAATTGAAAGGTGCAAAAAATACCGTTTATTATATCAAAACATAACAGTTACGTGTTTTTTGACTTTTGCACACCCAGCAACTGTTCATTGACGCAGCATCTACGTAAATCTTAAAACAGCAATACTATATTCACCACAGGTGAATTGAAAGGTGCAAAAAATACCGTTTATTATATCAAAACATAACAGTTACGTGTTTTTTTGACTTTTGCGCACCCAGCACTGTTCATTGACGCAGCATCTACGTAAATCTTAAAACAGCAATTCTATATTCACCACAGGTGAATTGAAAGGTGCAAAAAATACCGTTTATTATATCAAAACATAACAGTTACGTGTTTTTTGACTTTTGCACACCCAGCACTGTTCATTGACGCAGCATCTACGTAAATCTTAAAACAGCAATTCTATATTCACCACAGGTGAATTGAAAGGTGCAAAAAATACCGTTTATTTATACAAAACATAACAGTATACTGACATAACAACTCCTTTCCCCGCACTTTATTACAAATCTGAGGTTATGCGTTACGTAGCTCATGCTGTGGCCCAGGACAGGTATAGTCAATGCAGTCAACAAAATGGTGTTATGAAAGACTACTTTTTACGTGCACTTTTTAAATTGGCCAGCAGGTTTGGCTCATGCGTGCCCGGAAGGTTATAGTCAATGTCCAGTAAACTAAGAATGTGGTGAAAGAATCCGTTTATTTCGAACTAACATTACGTGTTTGGTCATGCATGTTTGGGGCTCATGCTGTGACCAGCGAACAGGTAATTTAACGTCAATGTCCAGTAAACTAAAATGTGAGGTTGAAAGACTACCTTTTTCGTCAACTATTAAATGTGGGGTCTGCAGGTTTGGGCTCATGCTGCTTCCAGACAGGATATTCATGTCCAGTATCAAGTAAACATGATGGTTCAAATCATACTGCCTTCTGGCACTTTTTAATTTGTGGGTGATGCAGATTAAGAAGTCAGCTGTGTACTATAGACAAGGATAGTAAAGGTTTACTTGTTTTCTGTGACTTTTATCACCTAGTTTTGCCTAATGAGCTAGACACGTAATCCATTTGACTGTTAAGTGATGATAACTTCAGCTTCATCCACCTGTTTGGGTGTAATAATGAAGATGTTGTTGCTCTCTCCATAGACTTTAAATGCATCGCGCAAACGATGCTCACTATCGAAACCTTTCGATAGCGGCGACAACGACTATCGATCGATCTCAATAGCCAACGAATCTAAACACTAGTCACAATTTTTTCCAACCACATTGATTTTATCCTTATTCTTTAGAAAGTTGCTAAAAATAATGCTTCGAATATTATTCAGGGAGACTACCTACAATACATGAAAAGGTTGGATATATGTAATACAGTATTTACAAAAATGTGGTATACTCACTTTTGTGAGATGCTTATGGAACAACACTGAAGATATGTCACTTTGATACAAATGAAAGTGTTATTGACAGCTGGATAAAATGTAAGGGCTTGCCCAGGACAAGGTTTTTCATCAGGTTTCCAGCAGTTTTCAATTGAAAACTGTCTGTAAACCAACTGGCAACCTTTTACATTGATTTAAATAGAAAATTCATGCAGCAGCCCACACTGCATGGATTTACCGCTGGACAGTTTTTGACACCGCCGGCTTTCCTTAAAACTGAGAACATGTTCTTTCTTCTGCCCAGTTTTCCGGCAGAACATGAACATGTGGGTGTGAAGGGACATGGCTTGAATCCACAAACCGCAGACAAAAGCCGTCCCCCTATGTGCCAAGGAAGGACAAAATACCGGTGTGAATGCACCCTAAATTTGGTGTGCCCTCAAAATAACTCAACACACAGCTATCAATCTATACTGATGGCAAAAAAAGTGAGTACACCCTTAAACCGACGACAAAAAGTGAATACACTCCTATGTGGAAATGGACAAATGGGCCTAAAGTGTCAATAGTTTGTGTGGCCACCATTATTTTCCAGCACTGCCTTAACTCTCTTGAGCATGGCGTTCTCTAGAGCTTCACAGGTTGTCATTGGAATCCTCTTCCACTCCTCCATGACGACATCACAGAGCTGGTGTTAAAAACCTCGTGCTCCTCCACCTTCCATCTGAGGATGCACCACAGATACTCAATAGGGTGTATGTCTGGAGACATGCTTGGCCAGTCCAGCACCTTTACCCTCATTTTCTTTAGCAAGGCAGTGGTCATCTGATGAGTGTTTGGGGTTATTGTTATATTGAAATACTGTTCTACATCCCAGTTTCTGAAGGGAGGGGATCATGCTTTGATTCAGTATGTGACACTAAATGCTGGCATTCATGGTTTTCTCTGTACTGTAGCTCTCCACAGCCAGCAGCACTCATGCAGCCCCTAACCATGACACTCCTACCACCATTCTTGACTGCAGGCAAGACACACTTGTTTTTATACTCCTCCACTGGTTACCACAACACATGCTTGACTTCATCTGAACCAAATACGTTTATCTTGGTCTCATCAGATCACAGACATGGTTCCAGTAATCCATGTCCTTAGTCTGCTTGTCTTCAGCAAACTGTTTGTGGGCTTACCTGTGCATCATCTTTAGAAAAGGCTTCCTTCTGAGACGAAAGCAATGCAGGCCATTTTAATGCAGTGTGTGGCATATAGTCTGAGCACTGACAGGTTTACCACCCACCATTGTAACCTCTGCAGCATTGCTGACAGCACTCATTTCTAGATATGACACTGAGCATGTGCATTCAACTTCTCTGTCCCACCATGGCAAGTCCTGTTCTGAATAGAACTTGTTATACCGCTGTGAGGTCTTGGCCACTGTGCTGCAGCTTAGTCTCAGGGTGTTGAAAATCTTCTTATAGCCTAAGCCATTTTTATGTAGTACAGCAATTCCTTTCTTTTCAGATCCTCAGACAGTTCTTTGCCATGAGGTGAAATGTTGAACTTCCAGTGACCAGTAAAAGAGCGTGAGAACCATAACACCAAATTTAACACACCTGCTTCCCATTCACACCTGAAACTTTGTAACATTAATAAGTCGCTTGACACCGTGGAGGAAAAATGGCAAAAAATGGCAACTTGGCATGATTTGTCCATTTTCACTTAGAGGTGTACTCACATTTGTTGCCAGCAGTTTAGACATTGAAGGCTGAGTGTTGAGTTGCTTTGAGGGCACACCAAATTTACACTGTTATACAAGCTGTACACTGACTACTTTACATTATATCAAAGTGTCATATCTTCAGTGTTGTCCCATGAAAAGATATAATGCAATATTTACAAAAAATTAAGGGGTGCACTCACTCACTGTATATATTTCCTATGCTGTGATGTGACTGATGGCTTCTTCACCCTCTTATGTCTGGGGCAACTTGTTACCAATCACATGACTGTAGTGGGATTAAACAGAATTGGATGGCCTGCCCCTTGTGGTGATGTGCTTACTGAGGTTGTGACACAAACAGAATGGGGAGGCAAGAGGCTGTGTAAGCTATAAAACAAAATACCAAAGCTTGTCCCTCAAAATAAATAAAAATAGAATGAAATGCAGCACTTCTCAAAATAGCAATAAAGTTGTGCCAACAAGTTTACAGCCCACACCAAAAGCTAATGAGTAACCGCAGATAAATAGTTGCAGCACTCAAAAATCAATGAATCTCAATGTTCCAATGTGGAGCAGAAATGTTGCTGTCTGGTGTATGAGGTAATAAAAAGTTTACTTGGATTTGCTGATTTTTGAGTGCTGCAACTTATTATTTTTAGACAGATAGATAAAATAAAGTGATACTAAGTCTCACTAAAATATTACAATAAATCAGTAAAACAATAAAATAAACCTTGATGCCTTTATCATGCTAATACAAATTCATCTTGGCATCTAAACTCAATCCCTTGCACTTTAAGGTAAGTAAATGGACTTTTGAAAAATGTGTTCTTATTCTACACTTAATTGAATGGTTTAAAGGTAAACATGGCCAGAGGCGAGCTCTTATGAGAAATTGAATGTTATTGGCTACAGCTGAAGTTAAGAATGACTCTAGTTTGTCATGTCAAAAATGAAAAATGGCATCTTGTCTTAAGCCGTCTCACAAAAGCCATCCAGGTAACGAATATTAAGTATTTAACAACTGAAAATTCCTCCTTTGAGACGATGCAAAATATAAAAATATTTTATATTAATATATTTTTATTCCAGCACAAGTCTTCTACATACATTATATTCATTGGCTTTAACTAACAGCATATTAAAAATGAGCCACGAGGGATTTTGAAGCAAAAGAAAGCTTATATAATAAATTAAAAAACTACATTCCAGAGACCTTATTACACTATTCCAACATGATACTACAGTATGTGCATTGTTGCATTAGGCTTTTTTTCTTTTTTTTTTACAAATTCTTGTACCTAATTTTGATATTATTAAAAACTCATAAATGTTAAAATTAAACTTATTTTACAAAGAATTTTTTGATGTCTCTAAAGCTCCTTAGTAAACTCAAATGTTATTTGACTATACATATTTTTTTAACCTTTGTAAATATTATAATAAAAGATTAGACCACCACTAGGAGCATATAGTAATAATGAATTTATTTCAAGCTGTGATTGTGTTAAGAGAACAGTCAGCTGTCAATTTTATTCCATCACTATATAAAACACATAGGATTTAAATTGTATGATATTTGTATGTAGAGCACATACTCCCACGCATTGTCATCACAAATATCTTTTTTTATTAACAGATCATATGCAATACATTATTTTTTCATCCGACAACTACTCAAAGTAAATGATGTTTCAGTTCTAAGCAATATTAGATGAGTATATTAACAATAATTATTATACTTATCTTTACACGTGTGTAGTACTGCTCTACACATGTACTGTTAAAAGGATCCCTATGCACATGTGACATTCCTACTGATGGGCCAAGCAATGAGGTAAACTCCACCTTAAATGTTTCTTGTCTAAGTCAGGAAAAAGTGCAGCTCCACCTTAAGAAGATTAAAATAGACAAATCACCAGGTCCATGACATACAACCCCGTGTCTTAAGGGAATTAAGTTATGTCATGGACAGGCCCCTATTAATAATGTCTATGGACTGTATGGTAAGTGGGTATGGCCCAAAGGATTGGCATGTAGCAAATGTGGTGCAAGTATTAAAAAGGGATCAAAAAGTGATCCTGGAAACTATAGGCCGGTAAGTTTAACCTCTGTTGTAGGTAAAATTTTGAAGGTTTTCTATGAGATGCTATACTGGAGTATCTCACTGAACATAAATGTTTAACTCCATTCCAGTATGGGTTTATAAAGGATTGGTCATGTAAAACTCATCTCATCAGCTTCTATGAGGAGGTTTGTTCTAGACTGGTTCGGTGTGAGGCATTGGGTGTCATATATCTGAATTTTTCTAAATCATCTATTTCTGTGCCACATAAAAGGTTGATAAGTAAAATGAGAATGCTTGTACTGGGGGAAAATGTTTGCAAGTGGGTAAATAGCTGGCTCTGTGATAGAAAACAAAGGGTGGTGATTAATGGTACATGCTCAGACTGGATCCCTGTCACTAGTGAGTACCACAGGGGTCAGTATTGGGTCCCTTTCTCTTTAATACACATATTAATGACCTTTCGCAGGGATTGCACAGTAGAATATCAATATTTTCAGATGATACTAAGCTCTGTAAAGTAATCAACACAATAGAGGATAATGTTCTATTGCAAATGGATCTGGAGAAGTTGGAGGCCTGGGCAGAGAAGTGGCAGATGTGGTTTAATATGGATAAATGAAATTTTATGCACATGACAAGGAAAAATCCATTCCATGATTACATGTTAAACAGAAAGACGCTGGGTAAAAGTGAAATGGAGAAGGACTTGGGAATCCTGGTGGATGATAAACTTATTTGTAGCAGCCAGTGTCAGGAACAAGCTGCCAAAGCAAATATGATAATTGGGTGTATTAAAAGGGGCATAGATACACACAATGAGAACATTATTCTTCCATTATACAGATCAGAGGTCAGATCACAAATGGAATTTTGTGTACAGTTTTGGGCCCAAGATCTCTCCCAAGATCTATTTATACCCAGGATTGTATTTAGAACAAGGGGGCATCCTTTATGTCTTGCGGAAAGAAAGTTTGTACATAAATATAGAAAGGGATTCTTTACAATAAGTGAGACTGTAGAACTCTCTGCCAGAAGAACTTGTCATGGTGAAGTCAGTAACAGAGTACAAAAAGTGTCTGGATGCATTTCTAGTGTGAAATTATATAAAAAGTTATATTGACTAGGATTATGGAGAAGGGTCTTTGATCCAGAGATTTATTCTAATTGCCAGATTGAAGTCAAGAAATAATTTTTTCTCTTAAAATAAGGACAATTGGCTTCCACCTCATAGGGGTTTTTGCCTTCCTCTGGATCAACACTAAAGCACAATAGGCTTAAGTGGATGGACGTCGGTGAAATTTTGTCTGGGGCTATAAGTAGATGGTTGCGTTCCACTCAGTGCAACGCATGCAATTCCGACGATGAACTTCTGATCCAGAGTTATTAGGAACTGTATTTCTGTTCTGTATTTCTGTTTCATGGTGTTATTTTTGCTTTACTTTCCCACTGACGATATTAAGCAATGGAAATGCATCTGGGTTATTTATGTCTTCATTTTTGTAGGGTGATTTCAGTTTTCACTAAGGAAAATTAGTGGAATTACCCTTTTCGGGGGCAGGGTCCCTGCAGAGGGACACATTAGGAATTACCCAGGGATAGAGACTGTTTTCCCTATAAAAATACAAAATATTTTTTTCCTCTGCCGTTCATCTTCCTCTGATGGAAATTCACCATTCAAGAAACAGGATTTGGTGAAGATATTTAACCCAGTGACACCAGCTAATACCCCTTCAACATTCTGGTTGGGTGAGTGATATTTATATATATATATTTATTTAAGTCTATGACCTATCTTATAGCAGATTTGGGGTTTTCTTATTATTGATATTTAATAAATGTAAAAGGAGTTTTCTCATTTCAAAGATCATAGTTTAACAGGTGGGGATGAAAAATGTAAGCCTGTAGGCCCTTAGTTACCATAAGCAAAGTGCTATGGTTTAAGAGAATGGGCCGTTTGTTTAATTCTTGTAAGTGAGAGAGAGCTTCGGTCGGGTTACACCGAGGTCCTGCTCCCGTTTGTATTCAGGAAAGTGCGTCAGAAGGAGTAGCAGGGGAGAGGCTGTATATGGGAGGGAGCAGGGACATGTGTGCATGGAGATGAGTTACGTCCAGGTGCCGCCCTCAGTCGTATTCGGGAATGCGTGTGAGACTGAGTAGCTGAGGATGGGGAGAGAGAGAGAGGGCAATCAGCAATCAGTCAACATGTGCGGTGCAGGGTTTGCTGCGTTCACTGACAGCAATCAGTTGACATGTGCGGTGCGGAGTTTGCTGCGTTCACTGACAGCAATTAGTCGATGTGTGCGGTGCGTGGTTTGCTGCGTTCACTGACAGCAATCAGTCGATGCGTATGGTGTGGGGTTTGCTGTGTTCACTTACAGTGATCAGTGGTCCTGCAGCAGAGGGAGAGATTTTGTGCAGTCCCATGTAAACACAAACAGATAAAGTGTATAGTTTTGTTCTGCAGATCTGTAGAGGTCAGAGGTGTAATAATCTGCAGGATATATCACTGTGTGAGAGAGAGAAAAAAAAATCATCCATCTTTCCCAGAGTCCTTAATGTCAAATGCCCATTCTAGTTACAAAGTAGGTAGAGAAAGCGAGAAATGTAGATACACACTATGGAGTTACACTTAGCTTTTCATTTCCAATAATTCCTTAGTCTCCGACTGCTGAGAATCTCTCCTCTTCCCCCAGCTCACACAGAATGAATCTCACGTGCACACTTTGGGACATGTCTGCAGAGAGAGAAGATACTCCCTGCTGGGAGGAAAAACACACCCCTCCATATCATAAGCTCTTCTTAGCAACCAGTATAAACGGCTGCCAAATGATGAAACGATAAAACCCCTTTAAGTTTTAATGGGATATTCTCTTGCTCCAGTCTGTGAATATCGCATTCTATATCCCCACATTACTAATTAATTGTATGTGAATTTATATAGCTGCATTTACTTCCATAAGAAGAGACACTAGTAGATAGCATACAAATTAATGTATATCCCTAGGTTATTGTTTATGCTTGAAACAATATGTTTGACATTATTTGGCAGCCCTTGCAGAAAACAATTGGATATTTAACAGTATTCTAAAATTGCAGTTTGCTAAAGCCTTAGTTGGTGAACTTCTATCAGATGTTAGGTTTAACAGAGGTTGTAATCGTAGGTGAAAATTGACCACTTTTTTTCACAGAAAGTCGCATCTATAACCGAGCAAGGTCCAGCATTTGTCTGGGTTCCACACTACGGAACATCTGCGTGCAACCTGTGGTTTTTTATCTGCGGATAAACTACAACTCCCAGCATGTTTGTGTTAACCCAGCCTAAATAAAATCACCTTCACTTTTTGATATCTAAAATTTTTCAGCAATTTTCACACAATTATGACAAATATGTATGTCACCTAGACAGCATAATTGGAGACTAAATTAAGCTCTACTCCTAATATAAGGAGCATTCAGACTTAGTTCATAGTGCAGTACTAACTACAAATAGAGTCCTGCCTACACACGTATAATGATATATTGATATCTACAGATATACTAATCACCTGTATGAATGTTCTTTGCTTCTAGTGTATTAAATGTTTCCATGTAACTGCATAACTCATAAAAAGATCTTTGATAACTGTTTTGTAACTCTAATAATGTGTGTACCTTTGTGTGTTTAGAGTGACTCACTGTAAAGTTTTTGATTCCCCAATCAATAGGACATTTTCTGTACAGGCTTCTGTGTGGGTAATAGCAACCACTGCCTGTAACCTGATTATACAGGCAGACTGAAAAAGCTGCCAGAAGACGTTTATGGATCCCCTAATCAGCCTAAGGTTAATTGAGGACCAGGGCTGGTTGAAGAAACTAATTAATCTAACAGCTCAGTAGGTGAATTACCTACCACAAACTTCTCAGCAAAGGGAGATACAATTCAAGCTATTTTATAATTATTGTGTTTGATATGTTCATGCTCCAGTCCTGTGACCACACTCTGATCCTATGTCCAGGTTTCTGTCCTATGACCATGTGTAATTTCTGTAACTATGATACTGTTCATTACAGTAACTAAAAGAAAAATTGGGATGGAGCACTTCTTGAAATATTATTTCTCAATCTATTTTCAGCTTACTGGGGTTTTCGCACTAAGGGCCACATGTGTGAAAACTGTCTAGGTCTAAAACTCACTTTGTTGCCCACAGCAACAAATCAGAGCTCCCCTCTCATTTTTTCCAGAGCACTAAATGAAATGAGAGGGGCACTCTGATTGGTTGCTATGGGCAACAAAGAGAGTTTTAAACCTAGACAGTTTTTATACATGTGGCCCTAAGTTGTTTAACAAGCAGTTTAAACTCACTCCGCAGGCTGTGGCTAGTTCTATGGCAGTGATTAACATTTTCAGATTCTCTCTGACTCATTACACTGACAAGTATGGGAGAGCTCATCTTCAGTAAATAAAAGCTACAGGTGATGTGAGGACAGAATACAATGGCTTATCTATACACAGACGCTAATCTTGTTAGATATAATTAGTTTTCTCTGGACTGAGCTATCCATCCATGGGTTGACTCCAATTTGGGACACAACAATATATGAAGTTTGAATAAACCACAGCCAAACACAGGTGTTTCTGAGCAGAAGAGGGTGCTGCTGTGGGAATTGAGGGCACTTAAAGGGGCAGGGCTAAATCTGACTGAATTCTTATTAAAAAGGTTGGCAAGTACGAAACAGACCACCAACACATGTCTCAGTGACCACTTTGACTTATGTTTAAACATAGGAATCAATAACTTCTTCTGAGGTTTCTTCTGAGGTTTCTCCACACCTTTTACGTAAAGGGAACCTGTCAAGTTGTTTATTCTACTGCATCTGAGTTCAGGATATGATAGAGGGAAAAAAGCTGAGCTCTTTGATAGGAAGTATTATATTATTTTGAGCAGAATTTCTGAGTAAAAAGCATAAAGAAAATCAAACTGAAAGTGAAACTGCTGCTAACCCCGTCCACAGTGATTGACAGTCAGCTCTGTATACACACTGATACAGGGAAATCTGTCAATCACCGTATGTGATGGGGGAAGTAGGACTCTTATTGTTTCTTAACAGTCCGGTCAGTATTCTCTCTGAGTATTTTTACTCAGAAATCCTGCTGCAAATCCTATAAACCTACATATAACAAAAGTTCAGCATCTCTCTATCTATCATATCCTGCTCTCAGGTAGGGCAGCATAAACCACCTGACAGGTTCCCTTTAAACCACAGCTACCAATTTACTTTAATATTAAAGTTTGCTCAAATGATTCAATATTTATTTGATTAGTTCACCCAGAAGGTTTCCATGTTTTCCTGTAGATGATCAGCACCACACTACTGTGTGGCGGGATGGTGTTAGAGACAGAGGGAGCTCCCTCTGTCTGTATATCACATTTGACCGTAGTATCTAAGGGTTAATTGTCCGCAACTGGGTAAACCAGTCCTGGCCGATAACGCTTGAATCCAGCTGTAATACGCAGCTGGTTCCATGTGCTCACAAACTGAGCCTGCACGATATAATAAAAAAAGGCTACCACTTGCACTAATTGCTTTTCATTTCCAAGAATTATTACAGCAAAGTCCACCTTTGTGATCTTTCAATCTATTCTGAATCTTAGTATTGAACTTATCCATTCATTCTTATATTCCAAAACACACACTTTCTCTGCCAGTCAATGAGTGAAATGTAAGGACTCTTTCAAGTGGTTTTATTTTCAAGCATGTTCAAAAACATGTAAAAAAACACATTTCCAAATGCCAGCTTTTTATTTGTAACAAGCATTTTAATGTCATTTTACGTGGTATTTTGTGGTATTTTTATTGTCATTTTGCACATGCATTTGTCCTGTCAAGTCCCACACAGAAGCCTTCAATGCTAAAATGGTGAGACCTATACTGGTTAATGCTATGTACTTACTAAGATTACTTTAGAATTTCAAATATTTTATATTTTTCTTTTTAACCTATAAGAAACATATTAACAGACATTTAGTGATGACATATGCAGATCTTCAAAAGAACAAACATTAAAAAGAAATTTTGAGTGGGTGGCATTATTCAAGGTCAGGGAAATGCTTTGAGAAATTACTTTCATCTTAAGATGAGATATTAAGGCAACTACTGAAAAAAACCCTGAGTGCTGGTCACTATAATGTAACCTGATGAAGGAAAAGGAACTATTTTTGTACTGTAATTTTTTTATTATTACTGTCTGCATGACAAAAAGTGGGTCTTAAATAAAATACTAGAGTGTATCTTTAAAATCAGTCGTGTAGTTGTTAAGAATTAGAATGTTGAAGATAAGGAACTCAGCAAAGAAATCAACAAAATGTTTGCAATGTACACAAAAATAATATTTACATAGTTACATAGTTAGTATGGCTGAAAGAAGACACGTGTCCATCAAGTTCAACCAAGGGTGGGCAAAATGTGGGTGAAGGGAGAGACAAGGGCATTAAGTACAGCCTCACCACCGGTTAATGCCCTGGAACCCACAAGGCAAGAACCAATCTGCTCCAGTGGAGACCATATCTCTGACCCCAGAGCCTCCACCAGCCGGGATCCAGAATTTTACATAGATATGTACGCATTAATATTCTTTAGTTCCAGGTAGGTATCTAAGCCTTTCTTAAATCTCTCTACAGTTCCTGCTGTGACCAGCTCCTCAGGCAGGCTATTCCACAGATTCACAGTTCTTACAGTGAAGAAAGGTCTTCTTCTCTTGATATTGAATCCTTTTTTCTCTAGTCGAATGGAATGTCCCCTTGTCTTTTGAGGGTGCTTCACTTGAAATAATTTTTCCCCATACTTTTTGTAGGGACCATTTATATATTTATATAAATTAATCATGTCCCCCCGAAGCCGTCTTTTCTCAAGACTAAATAAGTTAAATTCTACTAACCTCTCCTCATAACTATGATGCTCCATTCCCCTTATGAATTTGGTTGCTCATCTTTGTACTCTCTCTAGCTCCATTACATGTCTTCTATAAACTGGTGCCCAGAACTGAACAGCATATTCTAAGTGAGGTCACACCAATGCTTTGTACAGCGGTAAAATTACATCCTTGTCCCGCAAGTCCATGCCTCTTTTAATACACACCAATATCTTACTTGCCCTAGAGGCAGCTGATTGACATTGCATGCTGTTCTGTAGTCTATGATCTACAAGAACGCCCAGTCTCTAGCTCCATTACATCTCTTCTATAAACTGGGGCCCAGAACTGAACAGCATATTCTAAGTGAGGTCCACCATTGCTTTGTACAGCGGTAAAATTACATCCTTGTCCCGCAAGTCCATGCCTCTTTTAAACACACCAATATCTTGCTTGCCCTAGAGGGCAGCTGATTGACATTGCATGCTGTTCGTAGTCATGACTACAAGAACGCCCAGATCTTTCTCAACAAGCGATTCTCCAATGTTTTCTCCCCCAGGACATATAAATGCCTGAAAGATTATTTCTACCCAGATCAGAACCTTACATTTATCCACAGTGAACCCCATTTGCCAAGTGGATGCCCAAACACTCAGTGTGTCCAGGTCTGCTTGCAATTTATGAGTATCTTCCATATATTGCACTACCCTGCATAGCTTGTGTCAAGGGGCCGCGGGCTCCGCTGCCCCCCGTGGCCACCTCTCTGCCCGCAAGGGGTACGGCGTGGGTGTCGCGGTCGCCCGCGACCACCCCCTTACCACCCGGGGCCCCGCGCCGGCTCTCTTACTTGCCCGCGCTCCAGTGTACGCTGCTCCTGCCCGTCCCGGCCGTCGCCGCATAACCGCCCCCTAGCACAAGCGACGGCTGGTCTGGATTTAAAGGGCCAGTGTCCCGGTAATTGGTCTATTGCCGGGCACTGGTCCTATATAAGGAATACGCCCCCAGCACTCGCTGCCAGACTGTTGGTGTGCGTTCAGTGAGCTTAGAGAGTGTTTGAGTCCGTATCGATTACCCGTGTACCAGTCCATTCCGCTACGTTTCCTGACCTTGCCTGTTTGCCGCCTGCCCTGACCATCTACCCGTCTCCGACCACGAACCTCTGCCGCCCGCCCTGACCTTCTGCCTGTCCCCAACTACGCCTTTGGATTACGATTTTGTACCACGCAGTACCCCGGCCGCCACCGCAAGCAAGTCACGTCAGGGGTAGCGACCTGGTAACCTCACGCCGCAGCAAGTCCATCCCGCTTTGCGGCGGGCTCTGGTGAAAACTTATACTCCGCTTCCTGGCATGGCTTAACTATCATCGCTTGCGGTGGTCCAGCGAATCCACCGAACTCTTACAGTACAATCTGGCCATGGATTCCGCCAGGGTACCTCTGCCCGAACTCTGGGACATTACGACAGCCGTCGCCCAGCAGAGCCAGCGTATTGACCAGCTTGCGGCCATGATGCAGAACCTTGCGGCCCATCTACCTCCACCAGCGACTGCCGCCGTCTCGCCTGCACCAGTTGCTCCGGCAGTCTCGGCTCCTCTTGCCCCTGCACTGGGACCTTCCCTGCATCTGCCGCTCCCGTCTCGCTATGATGGAGACCCCAAGAAGTGCAAAGGCTTCATCAGTCAATGCTCCATCCACATCGAGATGTTGGGACATCAATTCCCTACTGAGCGGGCTAAAGTGGCCTTCATAATTAGCCTCTTAACGGGCGAAGCTCTGGCCTGGGCCACTCCGCTATGGGACCGAGGAGATCCGCTGACAGCGAATCTGCAAACCTTCCTCCATGGGTTCCGTACTGTCTTCGAGGAACCTGGTCGCACCTCCTCCGCTGCTGCAGCTCTGCTTCGTCTCCGTCAGGGCGACTCCACTGTGGGTCACTACTCCATGCAGTTCCGCACCCTAGCCTCTGAGCTGGACTGGAACAATGAGGCTTTGGTGGCAACCTTCTGGCAAGGCCTCTCGGGACGCATTAAAGACGAGCTCGCAGGTCGGGATCTGCCATCCTCTCTTGAAGAGCTGATTCGGTTGGCCACCTGGATCGACATTCGCTTTGCCGAGAGACAACAAGAGCTCCGCCTCCAACGCGATCTTACCCGACCACGCCGGCTACCTCGTCTAGCTCCTGTCTTTCAACGCCCTCCACTTCCTCCGCCAACGGTTCATGAGGATGAACCCATGCAGGTCGAAAAGGCTCACTTGACCCAGGAGGAACGCTCACAGCGTCGTCAGAAACAGCTGTGTTTCTATTGTGGCGGTTCTGGCCACTTCATTGGGGACTGTCCGGTGCACCCGGGAAACTCTCACACCTAGGGCTCGCAGGAGAGGCATCCCTAGGTGTCAGTGCGGCCTCTCTCCGTCTGACCATTCCTGTATTTTTTGGAATTTCGCCGGACAGCACCTTTTAGGCCACCGCCTTCCTGGACTCGGGGTCCGCTGGTAATTTTATCAGCCACGCGCTGGTGTCCCAGTTCTGACTTCCGGTGACCCCTCTGCAGAAACCCTTGTTCGTCTCCTCCGTCAGTGGCGAATGCCTCAAGGATGCCGTTCGGTCCTGCACTGTGCCCCTCACCTTGCAGATAGGTGCTCTACACCAGGAAACTCTGAGACTTCTCGTTCTGCCTCGTTCCTCTTCTGAGATCCTCCTGGGCCTTCCCTGGTTACAAGAGCATGCTCCGACCCTTGACTGGAACACAGGCGAGATTCTCCGTTGGGGTCTGGCATGCCACTCACGATGCCTTATGGCACTCCGCCCTGCTCTACGGTCTGCTTTTGCAAAGCCTACGAAGCCTCTGCCGGGGCTGCCTGCTTCATACCAGGACTTTACCGACATCTTTTCCGAAAGACAGGCTGAAACTCTCCCTCTGCACCGGCCCTTCGATTGCCCTATTGACCTGCAACCCAGTACTACTCCTCCCGAGGCAGAGTTTACCCTCTTTCAGTCCCGGAAACAAAGCGATGTCCAGAGTAAATTCAGGAGAATCTTCCGTAAAGGCAGTTATACGCAAGTCTTCCCTCGCCTGGCTAATCCAAAACTTCTCACTCACCCTTCATAAAAACAGATCAGATTGGTCTGACAGCTTCCGGGTCCTTAGTAAATCCATGCTGGCAATCACTAATAATATTGTAATTGTCAACATACTCCCTGTATATATCCCTATGAGCCCCTCAAAACATTTTCCCCACAACAGATGTTAAACTTACTGGATCTATAATATACCCGGGCAAGACTTGAGCCTTTTTTGAAGATGGGAACTAACATTTGCCTTGAAGCCAGTCTCCTGGTAATACACCAGTCAACACAGGGAATCTCTAAATATCATGTACAGGGCACAGAGATAACTGAGCTGAGCTCTTTAAAAGAACTCTTGGGTGAATGCCATTAGGGCCTGGAGCCTTGTTCACATTCAGTTTAATTTAACTTGGCTTTGACTTTTTCTACACTGAGCCAATTAATTTAGTCAGATGATGTATAACAGTACTGGCACCACCTACATCTGCACTTGGCCCACCCCCATCAACTACTATCTCATTGATAGTATATACTGAGCTGAAGAACCTATTTAGTACCTCTGCCTTCTCTTGGTCACCAGTGACCAGCACCCCATCACAGGTTTTTAAGGGTCCTACTTGCTCTGACTTTGGCTTTTTGGCATTTATATGCTTAAAGAATTTATTGGGGTTAGTCTTGCTGTCCTTGGCCACCTGCCTTTCTTTTTGAATTTTAGCTGCTTTTATCACTTTTTTACAGATTTTATTAAGCTCTCTGTAATTTTCAAAGTCTGATGTCGAGCCCTCTGACTTATATTTTTTTAAATGGCATTTTTTGTTATTGTTTATTGCCCTCTTAGCAGAAGGTAGAAGCCAGGTTGGTTGTAGTTTTAGTCGCCGATACGTGTTACCCATAGGAATATATTTTGCAATACATTTCCCCAAAGTTTATTTAAAGCTTCCCCATTTGGCTTCTATATCCCTATTTGCTAATAGCTGCTCCCAGTTTTGTGTCCCTCAATAAGGAAAATTTGGCCCTTTTAAAATTAAATGTTTTTACCTTCCCGCTCTGTTTTGCTTTTTTCCAGTTTATGTTAAAATGAATTATATTGTGTTCACTGTTACCAAGATTTTCAGAAATCGTGGCCGCTCCGACAAGTTCTGCTTTGTTAGAAAGTACCAGATCCAACAGAGCATCTCTTCTAGCGGGTTCCTCCACAAACTGCCCCATAAAATTATCCTCTAACAGATTGAGGAACTTCCCAATGCCTGGGAAATTAAAGTCACCCATTATTATCACTGTATCTGCCTGTGCTGCCCACACCATTTGATTATGCACCTGTTCTTCTAACTCCTCAGTGATGTGCGGGGGTCTATAGATTGCACCAAAAATAATATTTTCTGCATTAACCCTGCCTTGTATTTCTACCCACAATGTTTCCACATCATTAGCTACTCCGACCTGTATTACCTCTTTCACATTTGCCTTCAGATCACTCCTTATATACAGACACACTCCTCCTCCCCTCCTGTTCGCTCTGTCTTTCCAAAATAAATTAAACCTTGAAGGTTGACGGTCCAATCATGCGAGGAGTAAAGCCATGTTTCAGCAATACCTACCACATCAATCAGCTCCTCTACAACTAGCACCTCAAGTTCCCCCATTTTGGTTGCAAGACTTCTAGCATTTGTGAATAGACATTTTAAGTTCCCTTCCAGTTTTACACTTTCCGTCAATGGTTTGGGATTGTATCTAACATGTTCATTAGACGGCATGGGATCATACATTACCCGATCAGTAGACAGCATGGGATTAAACGTTACCTGTTCAGATGACGGCATTCGATTAAACATCTCTCCTTCGGTAGATGGCATGGGATTATACATTACCCTTTCAGATGATGGCATGGGATTATACATTATACCTTTAGTGGACAGCATGTGATTATTTATTACACAGTTAGTAGATGGCATGAGATTACATGAGATATTGTGGGTACCTATATCTTCAATGCTGGTTTGCAACACATGGATCTCCTTATCCACTGGTCTACTCCACCTCCCCCATTCCACTTCTCCACCCGCCGATATAGTCTGCCCACTCTCTAACCTATCTACCCCTTCATTTTCTATATTGTCCTCCCTCCTCATCCCTAGTTTAAATACTCCCGCACCCCTTCTAGAATTCTTTCCCCCAGCACAGCAGACCCCCTTCCATTCAGGTGCAATTTATCTGTAGAAAACAGATTGTACCCCAATGAAAAATCAGCCCAGTGCTCTAAGAACCCAAACCCCTCTGTCCTACACCAAGACTTCAGCCATGCATTTAACTCCCTGAGCTCCCGCTGTCTTTCCTGAGTAGCGCATACAAACACACTACCGTTCAAAAGTTTGGGGTCACCCAGACAATTTTGTATTCTCCCTGAAAACTCATACTTTTATTTATCAAATGCGTTACAAAATGAATAGAAATATAGTCCAGACATTGACATGATTAGAAATAATGATTTTTATTTTAAATAATAATTTTCTACTTCAAACTTTGCTTTCATCAAAGAATGTTCCCTTTGTAGCAATTACAGCATTGCAGACCTTTGGCTTTCTAGCTGTTAATTTGCTGAGGTAATCTGGAGAAATTTCACCCCATGCTTCCAGAAGCCCCAACCACAAGTTGGTTTGGCTTGATGGGCACTTTTTGCATACCATATGGCCAAGCTGCTCCCACAACAGATCAATGGGGTTGAGATCTGGTGACTGCGCTTGCCACTCCTTTACAAATAGAATACCAGTTGCCTTCATCTTCCCTAAATAGATCTTGCATAATTTGAAGGTGTGCTTTGGGTCATTGTCCTGTTGCAGGATAAAATCCAATCAAGCGCTGTCCACAAGGTTTGACATGGCATGGCATGGCATTGCAAAATGGAGCGTTAAGGTTCCTTATTCAAAATCCCTTTTATCTTGTACAAATCTCCGACTTAACAGCACCAAAGCAACCGCAGACCACCACATTACCTCCACCAAGCTTGACAGATGGCGTCAGACACTCTTCCAGCATCTTTTCAGTTGTTCTGCATCTCACAAATGTTCTTCTGTGTGATCCAAACAACTAAAATTTAGATTCGTCTGTCCATAACCCTTTTCCCAATCTTCCTCTATCCAATATCTGTGTTCTTTAGCCCATATTAATCTTTTCCTTTTATTAGCCAGTCTCAGATATGGCTTTTTCTTTGTCACTCTGCCCTGAAGGCTAGCATTCCAGAGTCGCCTTCTTACTATAGACGTTGACACTGGTGTTTTGCGTCGATTTCTGAAACTAGAGACTCTAATGTACTTGTGTTGTTGCTCAATTGTGCAGCAGGGTCTCCCACTTCTCTTTCTACTCAGGTTAGAGATTGTTTGTGCTCTCCTCTGAAGGGAGCAGTACACACTTTTGTAGGAAATCGTCAGTTTCTTGGCAATTTCTCACTGGGAACAGCCTTCATCTCTCAGAACAAGAATAGACTGTTGAGTTTCACATGAAAGTTCTCTTTTTCTGGCCATTTTGCAAGTTTATTCGAACCAACAAATGTAATGCTCCAGATTCTCAACTAGTTCAATGGAAGGTCAGTTTTATAGCTTCTCTAATCAGCAAAACTGTTTTCAGCTGTGCTAACAGACTTGCATTAGGGTTTTCAAGGGTTTTCAAAATATCCAATAGCCTTCTTACACAGTTAGCAAACACAATGTACCATTAGAACACTGGAGTGATGGATGTTGGAAATGGGCCTCTATACACCTATGTAGATATTGCATTAACAACCAGAAGTTTGCAGCCTGAATAGTCATTTACCCCATTAACAATGTATAGAGTGCATTTTTGATTCATTTAATGTTAGTTTCATTAAAAAAAAAAAAAGTGCTTTTCTTTCAAAAATAAGAATAAATTTCTAAGTGACCCCAAACTTTTGAATGGTAATATCTATCTATCTATCTATCTATCTATCTATCTATCTATCTATCTATCTATCTATCTATCTATCTATCTATATGGATTAGGAGCATGTATATCATTTCATATATCCATGGCATATATGGATTTTGGTGTTCCTCCTTTGGTTTAATGCTTATGTAGTGCAAAGTGATAATTTACTTAAAATGACAGAAAATATATTATTAGAATAAGCACCATGTCCACTATACCGCTTCATCATTTGTTACAGTGTGGATAATGTAATGATGAAATAGGAGACTTTTGAAACTGATGCGGTCATATGTGAGTTATGTGTCACAAGTGAAAACTGATGATTCACTGTAAGAAGAGACATTGAGGGTATAAATCATAAAACAATTAAAACAGTTCAATTAAAACAAAACAATGAATACAATTCAATATTATGAAATATTATAAAGCAGAGCCATAAATAATTGTACAATATATTGTTTTACTGATTCATTTTGTATATTTAACTATAGTTCAGTAACTATTATGAATGCAGTGCATTGCATGTTGCAGTTGAAATAGGAAAGAACATGTATTCTGGAATATCAAGGATAAAGATGTTGAAGCATATTGGCTCTCATGGAAAAGGAATGAATAACTGCCAATTTTTTATGTATATAACTGTGAATATTTTTGATAAAATGCCAAAAAAGAACAACAAATTATAATTTATCTGATTACAAATGCTTTCATTAGAATAAAGGAAAGAGCACTTTAAGAGTGTTGTTGTTTTTTATCATCTATATATGGTTTAGATGAGTGTTTTTATTAACTACAGTGCTTTTGGAGGTGGCAAAGTTTAGCTTGACCATGATGATCATGGCTTTCCATGTTATTTTTTCTTAGATCAATGCCATTGAAAAGCATGGGAAAAGTTGCAATAACTTTCTATGCCGTTGTGTCATGGTGTGCTATCTATCAAATTTATCTTTGCTACACCTGTAAATAAGATGGATTTTCAGAGAACACTCATAACAAATCCTTAATTTTATAATTCTATAATTACATAGCTTGATTTTGAAAACACGCTATGCTGTAACCCAAGAATACAATGGGTCAAACCTCATTCTGAACCAAATAAATATCTGCCCACAAATTTTTTAGCTCCAAAAAAAATAGAGATTAATCAAAACTTACTTTGTCATCGATATTTACATTCAGTTGTGGTGTATGTTACAAATACTATTCATAAATAAATTTTAAAAATTACATAGTAGGTGATTTTAGAAGAAACATTGTCATAGAATGTCTGTACTTAATGTGAAATCGATTTTAGGAGTCAAGCAACTTCATTACAGATTAAACACCCATTTCAAGACTTCTCTAAAATTCATTACAGTATCTAAGATTTTAAGAGTTTCCATAATCTGACTCTGAGTTTTTTCATAGAGTTGTCCTCAGAACTTTACACATCATGGATACAATTTGTTAGTTGTGCACCATGAATGATTGCAGCAAACCACCCTTCAGTATATTTACTTTCATTACCCTCAAGGATATTGTGCTCTCTTAGGGGGACATTTATGAAAACTATCTTGGTCTAAGACTTTCTTTGTTGCTCATAGCAGCCAATCAGAGCACCCTTTCTTTTTTTCCAGACATAGTTAAATGAAAGAACACCTTATTGGTTTCAGGGGAAAAAAAGAAAGTTTAGACCCCGACAGTTTTTTTAACTTGTGGCCCTTAGTTTTCTTCCTGCCTCTCTGACTGCTCATTTCACATATCATTCTCCTCTTCCCCTTGCTTTAATGGTTCCTCAAATATATCAATATGGGGTGCCTTCATTTCACTCAATACAGCCTTACTGTGAAAAAAGCTGTGTTGATGATGCTCAATTATACACCTCTTTTCATGATATCACCCTTGAACTATTATAAAACAAAAGTGACTCTCTGTCTTCTGTCAGTAATATCATGTCCTCTTTCTATCTGAAACTAAACCGTACAAAAACTCAAAGGGGTTGTCTCACCACACTGTTTCACTGAGCCATAACCAGTTTTATATTCATGCATCCAGTCTCTTCCTGGTCAGGCTGTTGGTGGCTGTATAGCAGTGATTATCATATCAGCTCCCTTTTCACTGCTCTTTTAATAGCACTCATGTGAGAGCAAGATATCTTAACTGTGATCCCTGAAGCTCTCTGCTCTAACATAAACAAAATTAATCAGTCTTCTTTGTCCATTAGAGATTACGCACTCTGTTTTCACTCTGGATTGGGGTGGTGAAGAACAGAGGCAGAGGCGAAGGCTGATTTGAACTGGGCCAGCAGTCCTGTGTGCTGACCTGCTTTGATGTCACTTCCTGCTTTCAGATAAGACTAAGAACGGAGAGAAAAGAGGAGAGCTGGATGGTAACCAGAGAAACCTATGTGCACTCAGAGCAGATTAAATCTCTCTTTTCTCCTGAAGAAAGCAAATTAAACAAAGCTATATTTTTTGGAAAAAGTCTTTAATTATCTGTCCCTACATGTTGAAAGCTAATATTTGTAGTGAGACAACCCTTTTAACTTGTCATTCTGCCATCTACTATCCAGCTCAAATCAGATATTTCCATTCCAGTGTGTGGCACTACCATACACCTTAGAGTGCACTCCACTGCCTTAAGGTCAGACTAGACTCCAATCTGTCCTTTATTCTCTATATTCAATCCCTGACTGTGCAAATGGCCAAAACTCTTATCGTTGCTGTTATACATTCACTTTTTGAATCCTGTAACTCTTAATAAATCAATCAATAATGCTCCAAACTCTCTTTTATCCAGTCTATCCTGAAGGCATCAGCAAGGGTCCCTGAATTTAGAAAAGGACTAGAAGATGGATCCTCTGGTCACCGCGTAGAGTAGGCAATCGGAGGCGGATGTGCTTGGAAGAGAGCCAGACTTTATCCCCAGGTTGGTAAGTGGGAGGCGCTCTACGTCTTTTGTTGGCTTGTGTCTTAAAACGGGCGGAAACTCGTTGTAAATTTTAATGAGTGAGTTTCCAAATTTGAAGGAAGTCGCATATTAGAACGTCGGCTGCAGGAACTTCCGAGGAGGTAGAGAGCAGCAGAGGAAGACGAGGATGCTGTCTAAACACCACAAAGAAAGGAGACACCCCAGAGGATTCGCTAGAAAGGTTGCGGTACCCAGGATGACCCCAGGACAGAATGCGCTTCATTAGTGCAGGGTGCATGAAGGTCCTACCTGGTGGAATTTCTTGCAACTTTATGGGGCAACATGGATGAGGTGATCAAGAGGGAGAAGATACTGCAGTTCAGGGTAAGAATCAGAAGAAATACGTGGCCCGGGACAGAGCATCAGCCTTGAGATTTTTGGCAGCTGGCAGGAAGTGGAGGTTAAAGTTTAAATGAGAAAACAATAGGGACCAGCGAGCCTGACCAGAATTCCACCAGTGAGCCGTCTGTAGATAGAGAAGATTCTTGTGGTCTGTGTAGATAGTAACGGGATGTAGAGTTCCCTCCATTCACCCAAGGCTAGTTTGATCTCCAGCAGTTCCCTGTCCCTCATGGAGCAATTCTTTTCAGCCGGGGAGAAGGTCCTAGAAAAGAAGCCGCAAGTAAGAAATTTGCCTGTGGTGGCTTTTTGCAAGAGGAAAGCTACAGCTCTGACCAAGGAGGCATTGACTTACAGAAACAAAGGACTCTCTGCATCGGGGTGCTGAAGAACAGAGCTGAAGGCTGATTTGAACTGGGCAAAAGTTTCTTCTACTTCAGATGTCCATAGACGAGGGTTACTGCCCGTCTTGGAGACAGCAACAATAGGAGCGATGAAAGTGGAGAAGTGTGGGATGAATTGGTGGTAGTACTTAGAAAAATCTATGAACCGCAGTATAGCTTGGAGACCGATAGGACATGGCCAGTTTAACACTGCTGTAGACTTCTCCAGATCCATTAAAGGACCTTGTGCTGAAAAGATGTACCCCAGAAATGGTAAACTGGTCCATTCGAATAGACACTTCTCCAACTTGGCATAGAGGTGGCTGCAGCTGAGGCGGGAGAACACTAGTCGAACAGGAACCTGATAGGATTCAAGAACTGGGAAATAGATTAGAATATTTTCCAGGTAAACCAAAATACAGTGGTACAGAAGATTCCAGAAGATGTCATTCACAAATTCATGGAACACTGCTTGGGCACTGCAGAGGCCAAAAGGCATAACCAGATACTCGTAATGGTCATCCCGGGTGTTTTCCACTCATCCTCGTTGCGGATTTAAATCACGTTGTAAGCGCCCCTGAGGTCAAGCTTGAAAAAAGACCACCGCCCCCCAGATTCTATCAAAGAGTTTCGAAATTAACAGCAACAGGTAACGAATCTTAATGGTAATCTTATTAAGATCCCAATAGTCGATGCAAGGCCGCAAGGACCCGTCCTTCTTCTTGACAAAAAAGAATCCTGATCCTGCGGGTGAGGATGATTTGTGGATGAAGCCCTTTTCTAGATTCTCTTTGATATATGCCATCATAGCTACAGTTTCAGGCTGGGATAGAGGATATACCCTACCCTGGGGGAGAAGTGGAACCAGGATGAAGTTCTGTTGAACAATCGTAGGGCCGATGAGGAGGGAGAAACTCTGCCTGTTTTTTGCAGAGACATCCACAAATTCCAGGTAGTGTGCATGAACGTGAGGGGGAGCAAGAACAGTAGGTCGAAGAGTAGAGATGCCAACTAGACACGAAAGATGTGGGACTGAGATGCAGGAAGAGTGCCACGGGGTGACCCAGCATGTAACTTCTCCAGGTCTCCAGTCAATGTTAGGATCGCATAACCAGGGGAGCCCCAGAAGAAGAGTGCTAGCGGAGCATGGTAGTACGAGGCAAGAGATTTTCTCCTGATGTAATACTCCGATGTGCAGATTAAGAGGTTGGTACAAGAGAGGACCTTCCCATTCACAGATGAAACGGAGAAGGGATTAACCAAGGAAACCACAGGCAGATGGTACCTGGCCACAATAGCAGGATGGATAAAGTAGCCCGGCGAATCTGAGTCCATGAAGCATGTATCGGTTCCTCAAAAACCTGCAGTAGGCTGCCAAGAAGTACGACAAGTTATCCGTCAGCGAACCTCCACCTTCCCACAGGGGAGTAACCCAGGCCAGTGCTTCGCCAGAGAGAAGAGAAATGATAAAGGCTACTTTTGCCTGGTCAGTGTCAATCTGGTGGGCCAGGACCTTGAAATGGATCATGCATTGGTTCAGGAAAGCTCATTAGGCCCTGGGATCCCATAGTAGTGGGGAGGCAGTGGCAGGTTCAGGGAGGAATTGCTTGGCATCGCAGGAATTAGAACAGGAACCAGAATGGTTCGGGAGCCTGGACAATAGGCGCTTCCAGGATATGGGCTGCTAGATTCTTAAGCATCACGAACAGCTGCTCTTGACAGGCACCCTGGTGCGTGATCTCAGCCATGATGCTCTCGGCACCTGGCAGTGGTTGATCGGCAGGATCCATGGCAAAGTTGTACTGTCACGTTGACTCTAGGAATTGGAGGTGGACACTCTGGTCAGCGCGTAGATTTAGCCCGACCTACAGCAGGGAGCAGAGACTAAGGGGCCCCTTGACTTCACCAGAGCTTGTCGCGAGCAGGGTGGACTTTGACGCAGTGAATTCCCCAGGTCGATACCCCTGGGCCAAAGCAGGAGGCGTAGACAAAGAGTAGAGATGGGCGAATTGATTCTAACGAAGTGGAATTCGTTTAGAATTTCAGGAAAACTTCGGTTCTGAAAGAAGTCGAAGTTTGGGGACTTCGGGTGAACGAAAGTTTGCTTTTGATTGATAAAATTGCTGCGAGCACATGGTTTTCATGGGGTCAAAGCACTCTGGGGAAGAAGGGCATAGCCTGCATGACATTTTGCAGAGATGAAGCCAATCAGAGAACCGGCGGGATTCTGTACTTCACCGCATTATATAAGTCCGGGCGCGACGCTGGGAGCTCACACTCCTCTCACTGTACTGACTAGGGAAGGTGCTGCCGCGGCTGCTTGTAATAGCTCTTACTGAAGAACTGATTTTTATACAGCGATTTTTGTCTCAGAGACTCCTTCTCTTAACGTTCTATTTCTGATTTTGTGGGGTATTGGATCTGAAGTCCAGTGTGCGTCCACTGCAGCTGCATATACAAATTTTAATGCTATCTGCTCCAAGCACATTGAATATCCAAGGGGGATCTAAGCCAGTTCTTGTTGTGTTTCATTTTAAAAAAAAACAGCGTTTTTACAATATAAATACCACTTAATTTTCTGGCTGCCAATACTTTTGAGCAATTTACATCCAGGGTTAATTAACATTGTTTTTTCTGCTGTGATACTCCAAAAACCGTCTTTTCACCGCCAAAAAATAAAAATTTTCCTGTAGCCTAATTCACAAGCAAAGGTTAATTACAAATTTTTTCTCTTATTGTGTAGCGTAGAAAACACGCCATTTTTAACACGTTACAAAGCTCGTAGTTTGTGGTTTCTCAATTGTTGGCACAATTTACATCCAGGGTTAATTAAGCGTTGTTTTTCTGCTGTGGTGACAAAAATAAACCGGGCTTTTTCACCGCAAAAAATTTCAATTTTCCGTAGATAATTCACAAGCGAAAGGTTTAAAATTACAATTTTTTTCTTTTTGTGTAGCTAGAAAAAAGCAAATTTTAACACCTACAAAGTAGTAGTTTGTGGTTCAATTTTTTTGGCAAATTTTCATCCCCAGTTAATTAAGCGTTGTTTTTTTTGCTGTGGTGACAAAAATAAACCCCTCTTTTTACCCCCAAAAAAATTTAAAATTTTTTCCCGTAGAAATTCCCAACAAGGTTAATTACAATTTTTTTTTCTTGTTGTGTAGCTAAAAACACCAATTTTACACGCTACAAAGCTAGTAGTTTGTGGCTGTCAATTCTTTTTCGCAATTTAACCAGGGGGTTTAATTTAAACGTTGTTTTTTTGCTGTGGGGGAAAAAAAAACCGTCCTTTTTCACCCCAAAAATTACAATTTCCTTTCATTATTTCCCAAGCGAAGGTTAATTGCAATTTTTTTTTTCTTGTTGTGTGAGTAGAAAAAAACGCCATTGTAACACCCTACAAAGTCTAGTTTTTGGTTTCTCAATTGTTTGGCGCAATTTACATCCAGGGGTTAATTAAACTTTTTTTTTTCTGTGGTGACAAAAATAAACCGTCTTTTTCACGCCAAAAATTTTCAAATTTTTCCGTACTAACCAAGCGAAGGGGTTTAAATTTCATTTTTTTTTCTTTTTGTGTAGCTAGAAAAACAAAAAAAACCGCTACAAATTCGTAGTTTTGGGTTTTCAATTGTTTGGCGCAATTTTCATCCAGGGGGAATTAAGCGTTGTTTTTTTTGCTGTGTGACAAAAATAAACCGTCTTTAAACCCCAAAAAATCAATTTTTCCTGCCCTAATTCAAACGAAGGTTTAAATTTCAATTTTTTTCTTGTTGTGTAGCGTAGGAAAACCGTCATTGTAACACGCTACAAAGCTCGTAGTTTTGGTTTCTCAATTGTTTGGCCAAATTTTCCCTCCCGGGGTTTAAAATTAAGGTTGTTCTGCAGTTGTATCGTAAAAAAACTTTGTTTTTCACCCCCAAGAAAAATTCTTTTGATAATTCATATCCGAAGAATTAATCCTGTTTTTTGTTTTTTTTATTTTAGTAAAATACACAAGTTTTTAAACGCACTACAATAAAATTTTTTCCCCGCCCATTTTGGAGCGCAAATTTTTATCCAAGGGGTTTCCAAGCTTTTTATGGTTCATTTGGAGTCAAATACAGGGTGTGTATTTTTATATGCAGATATCTTCATCAAACAGGGGCTGTACAATTTAGAACAAACAGTATGTCAGAAGAGAGGTGGCGGCTCTTCCCCTGCAGTGGCGAGGCAAAAATTCCGGCCAGGGCAGCAAGGGGGATGTCGCAGCAGGGGCACTCGGTGAGGCACAACTGCCGTGCATTAGGGGGCCGTGTGTTGTTAAAACCCTTTTATTTTTTAATCCCATTCCCCAGATACTTTGAAACCCCAGCCAAAGTGGGGTGGGAAACGTTAGACACAACCCTTAGTTGGCTGGCCGGGAAGGGCAGCGGCCCTCACCTTCCTCAACCCCGCCTCTTCCATGGGTTCCCTTAGCCAGGATCACTATTGGTCAGGGGCTCGCCCACTATCTAGGGGGGGATGAACAATTTGGGAGGGAGGAGTACTTGGCAGGAAAAAAGGGGGGCCAATTCCCCCTGCTTCTTGCATAGGGGCAAAGAAGATTTTGAGAGTGGATGGGGGTCTGATTAGGGGTCAGCCTCTGCATAACCAAGACGGGTGTGAGGACAGCAGTAAACGAGAACCAAATAGATATGGGGGTACCCGACCGCACTTGGGGCCGGGGGGCAAGGGGCTTATCACGGGAGAAGAGGGTTTCAGTTGCGCCAGGAAACGGCGCACCCAGAAAATGGGTTGTGTGACCGTGGGGTCAGCAGGATAGCAGCAGTGTGGGGTCGGGAGACAAGCGGCCAGGGGTAAAAAAACCGTTTTGCAGGTCCAAGAAAGTGGCGGCACAAGGGCTCAGCGAGGCGCGGTGCAGTAGTCCTCAGTGGGAGCGTTGGCGGTAAAAATCCATACCGGCGGTGTGGCAGTTCTTTGCTAAGAACCGGAACCGAATAGGGGTATATGTAAAATCGTGGCAGAAAGTGAAGCGTGGCAGGGAGCTAAACGTTGGCACCACGGCCTGCGTCAAACTTTTGCAGGTCCCCACCCCGGGGGCCTGGGAAAAGTGGCTCAGATGTGGGGGTCCATTCCCGCCGACAACAGCACGCAGCAGCGCCCAGGCACGCATCCCATTGCACCCAGTCAAGGCCCCACCCCCTTGCAAAAGGGAGCTGTTTCTCTTTTGACTCTTTCCCCCGGTCCAGATCCCCCTGCCCCTCGCTACTCATGGCGCAGCAGTCTTCAGCGAGACTTTCAAAGAGAAAACAGTATGCGTCCAACCATCCAAGGTCGGAAGCTGACGAACTCCTGTCCAAGATGTTGGTGCTGCATCCCTCCCTTCCAAAGGGTGGACTCTGCCCCGTTCAGAAAACAATGGTTTTTGGGCAGCCGAGATGGAGATTTCCAAAGCCGTAATTTCTTTTCCAAAAAGGCGTACCAGCACTTCATAAATATGAGAACAGAAGGTGGGCCAACCTTGAGCTTATGGTTTGTTCCAAGGTGCACCAGCGGGGGACGTTGGGGTAACTACGGTCGGGGCCCAATACATGCCCTTTAGGGGCCCACTGGGTGAATGGTTTTCCGCCCAGGCCCCCAAAAACAACTTGGACGGGGAGACGCCGCTTTTTCCTCACGTTGTCAAATGCGGCCCGCGCCAATGTCCGCCTCCTTCCCCACCCCCAAATCTCACCCTCCCAAGTACTGTCCTCTTTACCACTGAGTAGGCACACGGTGTTCCCTCCTTAACCTGGTTGCCTCGGCGAACGTTTTCACACAGGGGGGAACTGCCCCGCGTCATGAGCAAGAAATGTTGTTGGTTTTCTCCGCCCCAAGAAAAATCGGAAATGTGACGGACAATGGAAAACATGGTGCCCGCGCTGCCCCGAGGAGGGATGGTTTGGCCTCATGGCAGGTTAATTCTGGTTGTGAAAAGGGTTTTCCTGAAGTCTTCCACCGATCTCAGAAGATTCTAAAAAATGGCGGAAATGTGCATGCCCTTCTCCTTTTCAAAGCCAGGAACCCCCTCCTCGAGTTGCAGGGCCAGAAGGCCTCCCCCAACCACTCAAAATTTCGATTTTTCCCCACCCTTGGGAAATTTCCCAGTGCCATGGGGGACGACTTTGAAAGAAAAAGGGGCCTTTAAAACGATTTTTTGAGATCCGGGGGGACAGGAGTACCCCCTGTTACTTTGATTGCCAGTGGGCAGCTATGATGACACCTGGTTTGTTAGGGCCATTGAGGGGGCCACATTAAATTTGTCGTCGCCGGATGGGGATGAATAAGTTTTCCCCACTGCTTCATGCCCTGAACAGATGCTGAAAAATCTGTTTGGCGGGGGACTGGAGAGGGGACACACTCGGGGCCACATGAGTCCGGTGGGGGATGAAAGGGAGGAGGAGGAGGAGGAGGAAAATTGGAGAGAACATTGTCGGGTGAAATGAGGGATTTTCTACCCAGGTGACAAGGAGGGGGACGGGAGCAGTGGGGGGGGAGATGGAGAGAGGAAGACGAGGCAGAGCCCCGCAGACCGTGGCAGTATACAGTGGAATGGGGGCAGGGAGCCCCTGGGAGCATTGCAGATGGCCGCAGCATGTGATTTCCCTGGCTAGTGACAGCCGAATGTCAGCATCCGGAGAGGGATGACTTCGGTCTCCCCCTATTGGACCCTCGCTACCGGCCCAAAATGGGGGCCTTTTTCCCAGCTGTTGAAGGGAGGACCAAAACCAAATACATAGGGAAATCCTCCGTAGTAGGGGGTCAGCTCTAGGCGGCATCGTCCCTCCTCTGACAGGGCGAACCCGGGGGGGGGCTTCAGCGCTCACGTATACGCCCCCGGGGTGCTGGGGGAAGGTGGTGGGGTGGAGCATACCAGCTCCCTCAGCTAACCTAAATTGGGTCCCCCCCATACACTTCCTTCACCCCCCTAGTGGGGGGGGGGCATCGCCAACAGCAGCGCAGGACCTGGGCAGACCCCCAACCAAAAAGGTGGTGGCCCACTTGGCAAACCCCAAGTAGAAATCCGCTGGACAAGGGGACCAAAAAAGGATGTGTGGCCCCAACTTGCCGAGTTTGCAGTGGAGAAGTTGTCCCGCCCGGCCAGTAGTGGGCATAGAGCGGGTGTCAGTGGGCGGGGGCCATAGTTACCCCCAAAGGGGAAAACCCCCTTGCCCGGGGAAAAGTGGGGCGACGACCTTTTTTAAGATAATCAGGGGTGTCGGCCAGGGTTTCCAACAATGCCTTAGGGTCGACTACATCCCATGAAGCCTCACCCAAAATGTGAGAAAAAGTCTGGGTTAAATTCCGCCCCAGCCACTATCTGATGCCGCCACCCGCCTGATGCCCCAAAATCTGTGACAGTTTTTCCCTCTGCCCAACCATCTTTTCCAGGGACGGTTTTTGCCACCACTTCCACACTCTGTCATTGTGCCTGTCCGCCTTGCTGCGGGGTGCTGCCTGCTGCCGTACCTACACACTTGTATTGTGCCCCTGTTGACCTCAGCTGCTGCAAAATGGCTGCTGCCCGGGCCAAAACACTGTTTCATGTGCCACTGTCTGACCTCATGCTGTGCTGTGGGGTGATGCTGTGACTAACACTGTGTCATTGTCCCACTCTGTGCCTACCCTGTTTTGCCCTCCAATGTCATTGTGCCCCTGTCGCCTATGTGTGTGTGGGTGCGCCGTGACCTAACACTGTGCCATTGTCCATGTCTGACTTCATGCTGCGCTGTGGTGCTGCCGTGACCAACATCTGTATTGTGCCACGTTGACCCCATGGTTTTTTTTTTCTGTGTGGCTGCTGCCGTGACTTAACATGGTCTTGTCCAATCTTGGCCTACCCTTTTTTTTCCCCCTCCAAATTCATTGTGCCATGTTGCCCCCAGTGCTGCTGTGGCTGATGCCGTACCCAACACTTTTCAGTGCCCCTGCTGACCCATGCTGCTGCTGTGGCTGCGCCGTGACTACACCTTTTCATTTTGCCTTCTGACCCCATGCTGTGCGTGGTGCGCCGGGACCCAAACTGTTCTTGTCCACTCTGTGGCTATCCGTTTTTGCCACCTCCAAAATGTCTTTGTGCCACTGTCGACCTCATTTCTGCTGCTGCGTGACCTACGCTGTGTCATTGTGACTCTGTGGTACTCCTTTTTCTTGCCCCCTCTAGAATGTCATTGTGCCACTGTTGCCTCATGCTGTGGTGGTGCTGCCCTAACCCCCACGTTCATTTTTCCCCCTCTGTGGCCTATCTGTTTTTGCTAACTCCAGAAGTCATTGTGCACTGTTGACCCCATGCTGCTGTGGCTGCCGCCCTCACCTCCACACTCTGTCACTTGTTGCCCCCCCTGACCTCAGCTTTTTTTTTTTCCCGAAATCCCCGCATGTCTTTATCAGGGAAAATTCCCCCCTTTAGTTTTTTGGTCAGTTTTGCCCCCCTTTTAAATGCCCCCGGGAATTTTTTGTGAAGCGATTCTAAGAGCGGCGGAGTTATCGTGTGTCATACTAAAACACCATTGTATGAAGGGGCCAAACCCAAACTCACTTGATATTTAACATTCCACAACGTTCTCAGCACCCCGCGGCTCTGTGCGTGGAAATAGCTGTTTTTTTTAATGTGATTCTTCCCGAAGTAATTCGGAACGAAGTTATTTTTTGTCAAGAAATTCGGCGAAGTAAACAAACCGAATTTCGGGAAATTCGCCCATCTCTAACAAAGAGCCATCCGGAATGTGGAACAGCAACTGGGATGGACAGACTCGGCAGGAACAGCACATGGTGGATTAAGAAGACAGGAAAAGGGGTTTAAAGGACAAGGGTGCGACGGGTGTAAATAGGTTCATTAGGGAGCGCACAACAGGACGTTAGTAGGGAACAGAAACCAACAACTGGGCGCAGACATCAGGAGGAGGGGGAGGGAGAATTACTTACAGTGCGCTGGCCCTTTAAATCAAGGAGACCGGCTCGTGTGCACCCCTAGTGGCCGGCAGGGAAAGTGTATCCAGAAGCAGGAGGAGACAGAGCAACGCGGCGATCGAAGAGGAAGCGAGAAAAGGGGGCCCGGGGGAGTATAAGGCAGTGGAGTGGCACAGGGGGAGTACCCCCGGCCCCGGGCTCGGTCCACGGCACAAAGAATGCCCGGAGCCAGGTGACGAGTGTGGCCGCGGTCTGGGAGTTGGACCACAGCGTGCAGCTTTACAGATACAATGTTTACCCATTCATTATAGAATATAGTTTAAAGGGGTTTTGCCACGATGTAATGTTGACGTGGGATCCTCCAAAATGGGTATTTAATCAATTTTCTAAATATATGTGATTACAAAAAGGGAAGTCTCCGAGAGCTACAGCTTTCTTTCCATTCCCTTAGTTACGTAACAGTTTACATTAGACATGACCAGGAGCTGATCTGGCCGGGCTTGCACTGTCTGTACTTCTTATCTAATAACAAGGAACATGAAGGAGCTAGCAAGGTGCTGTGCAGAAATATCCTGTCTTTTATATAGAGAATCCACTGGTTCCAATGTAATTATTTGTGTAGACATTGTAGACGCTCCGTGGCACTGCTTGTCTCTGCTCAGACCCACTCCCCCTCCTCCATAACTCAGCATGCTGAGTTAATTTTGTCTCCTGATCAGATAACAGGTAAGTAACTGACTTCTTGGCAAAACCCCTTTAAGCTTATAATGCAGACAACATTCTCTAGAGAGCTTCACTTCTCTACATTTCTGTCTACTACATTACCTTAGACTATATGTTTTGTTAATGATCTAAGATTGAAGGGATTTTCGACTACATTAAAATGAAAATTATACAATGCTTTAAGGACCCAATAAAAAAACAAACCATTTAAAGTGCACAGATCTAAACCAACATGTGTGAAAAGGAAGGACCTGATCCAGCGCTATGCATAAATCTTGCAGCTTTTTTGTAAATGGTTGGAATAAAAAACGCAGAGGGACAAAATGGCTATAAAAAAAAAACAAACAAACAAATTAAAAACTATACCTTCTCCTTGGGTCGTTTACCCCCCTTTCTGACCAGGGACATCTTTCTTTTCTGTAGTACAGGTGGTTTTGAACCCTATAATGCTTTATTATACTTGGTTATTAAACTAGTATTTTTTCCATGATATGTTAAGCTTTGTTTTTATGTGGTTTTAACATTAGCTTATTTCTTTAAATAATATAGGAGAAATTATTAAAATAATAAAATTTAAAAAAGTATTTTTTTCAAAATTATTCTTTATTTTTTAACAGCACAAATGGCACTAAAGTAGGGGTGCTTTCACATGGACCTTTTTCAGTGCGTTTTTGATGTAAAAGCACCCTAAGTTTTGTAATTGTGTCAATTTTCCATCACAAACTTTTATATATAGGTGATGCAAAGTTTTAAGGTTTGCAATTAAGGCTGTTAGTATTAATTTAAATAAAATTTTGGTTTTGCATGTGTTTGTGTTTTTTTTACTATTATTTCAATTTGCATAATGTGTACGCAAGGTAAAAAAAAAGACCTTTGAGGGGCCATTTTTACATCACTTTTTTCTGCTTTCCACTGTAACTGGGTCTCATATAGTAGCCCCAGCTACAGGGGAAGTTCAGGGAAAATACATCCCTTGTACTGATAGGAAGCAGGAAGCCAGCAGGTTTCCTGTATGTCTGTGTACACAGTGTTCATTGCGTTCAATAAATCATTGCTGTCTTCTCAGTAGAGAGTCAGCTACATATCGCAGATAGTCAACTCTCCACCCCAGGTGGCTGCACAAATAGGGGCACATATATGAAAGAGCTAAGATTTTCTGTGTTGTCCATAACAACCAATCAGAGCACCTCTTCCATTTGATATAGTGCTCTGAAAAAATTAAAGGGGAGCTCTGAATGGTTGCTATGGGCAACAATGAAAGTCTGATGTAGACAGTTTGTGCTCTGCTCTCTGCATGGAGGTTCTAGAGCAGGGGTGTCAAACTCGTTTTCACCGGGGGCCAAATCAGCCTAACGGCATACCTTAAAGGGCCGACATAATTTTAGAATTGTGTAAATGGAACTTCTCCTTAACTGTTACATTTGTACAGTATTGCTATTATAATTATCCCTTTCAGTACCAGGAAGAATATATTAGGTACATATGACCCTTGTAGGTAGATAGGTGGGAATAAAGCCCCCTGTAGATGACAGTTATATCTGCCCATGTAGGTAGATAGGTATTTTGCCCCCTGTAGCCAGGTAGTAATATGCCTCCTGCAGCCAGGTAATTGCCTCATGTAGCCAGGTAATATGCCCTCGGCAGCCAGGTAATATGCCCCATATAGCCCCCCTGTAGGCAGGGAGATGCCACACATAGCCCCCTGTAGCAAGGGAGATGCCCAGCATAGCCCCCCTGTAGCAAGGGAGATGCACCACATAGCCCCCCTGTAGCATGGGAGATGCCCCACATAGCCCCCCTGTGGCAAGGGAGATGCCCCATAAAGTCCCCTGTAGCCAGGTAGATGCCCCATACAGTCCCCTGGAGCCAGATACATGCCCCATATAGTCCCCTGTAGCCAGGTACATTCCCCATATAATTCCCCAGAATCCAGGAAGATGCCCTATAGCCCCCCAAGTAGCCATGTAGATTCCCCATATAGCCCTCCAGTAGCAAGGTAGATGCCGCATATAGCCCCCAGTAGCCAAGCAGATGCCCCATAGCCCCCCAGTAGCCATGTAGATGCCCCATAGCCCCCCAGTAGCCATGTAGATGCCTCATAAACCCCCCAGTAGCCATGTAGATACCCCATATAGCCCACCATTAGCCTGTCATTTGCCCCATAGCCCCCCAGTAGCCATGTAGATGCCCCATATAGACCCCCAGTAGCCAGGCAGATTCCCCATAGCCCCCCAGTAGCCAGGCAGATGCCAAATATAGCCCACCAGTATCCAGGAAGATGCCCCATAGTCCCCCAGTAGCTAGGCAGATGCCCCATGGCACCCTGTAGTCAGGTACATGCCCCATATAGCCCCCCAGTAGCCAGGCAGATGCCCCATAGCACCCCAGCTAGCCATGTAGATGCCCCATATGTCCCATAGTAGCCATGTAGATGCCCCATAGCCCCCAGTAGCCATGTAGATGCCCCATATGCCCATAGTAGCCATGAAGATGCCCCATAGCCCCCCAGTAGCCATGTAGATGCCCCATAGCGTCCCCAGTAGCCATGAAGATGCCCCATAGCCCCCCAGTAGCCATGTAGATGCCCCATATACCCCCCCCCCTCCTAATGATTGTAAAGTAAAAAAAAAAAACTACTTACCTCCTGGTGGTCAGTGCAGCACGGCCCGTTCCCGGAACTGGTGTATGGTGTAAGGGGCATGACGTCACACCACTTACACAGTCACGTAGCTCCCAGAGATCTCCTCGGCGGCAGAGGCTGCCGACCGAGGAGACCCAGCGTCGCCTCACATCAGGGGGCATGAGTAAAGCGATGCGTCACGCCCCCTGCGACACCGTATGTATGTACAGTGCATACCGAGTACAGTACATACAAAGGGAGAAGATAGGAGGGAAACGATCCCTCCTGCCTTCTTCCTGTACCAGCAACTGCACCGAGCGTGTAGCTGCTGACTGACTCTGCGCGGCTGTGGTAAAACAGCCGTGCGGAGTCAGGGAGATTGCGGCGGGCCTTGTGTTTGGCACCCGTGTTCTAGAGTCTCCATGCAGAGATAGCCACAGCCCTGAAGTTTATAGTCAATAGGCGGTCAGCAATTAGGTAACTTCCACTGTAATTGGAATTTCCCACTCTCACCTCCAAGAAGTCTCATGTGCTGCATTCGTTTTCTGGAATGTATGATTACATAAAATGCGATTTTTTTGCCCTAAAAATACCTCTTCTTAGGCACACCTATCACCATCCCTAATCAGTCCCAGTTTCTCTTACAACCTCCTAGATTTTACAACCACATGTAGTCTAGCACTCTTATCTGTACATACAAATAATGTCCAGATGACTAATAAAACCCATTGTACATGAATTACCCCGTTTTTTCAAGAAGAAGGTTTGGTCATTGAAGAAATAACACTTCATAACTTTTGTTTCACCTCTATTTCCATTACCATGTAATGTCTGATTTTGTGTATACTTGTACCCTTTGCATTGTGAGGTGCTACATAATAAGTTAATGCTATGTAAAGATTACTACTATTACTTTTATTATTATTCTAAAACTTCTTCTCTCATCGGGTATTCAGCTCAAAGAAAGGTAAGTAATTGCCAATCACAAATTCCACTGGGGCAGATTATATAACGTAGATTATGCCACTCAATTTAAAATAGTCCTCATAGCAATATTCAATAATATTATTAAAACTATCTGGAGAAGGTAGAGAGCATTCTCTTTTATAGTATATTTGTAGGATAATGAACAGACAAAAAAAGATAAATCTTAAGGCAGGATATAGATAGTGAAGATGCAAGGTATAAAATTGAAAATTGTCATAGTAGATGAAGCAGTATATTCTAGCTCAAAATATATCATGCACATAGGGTACCCTATAAGAAAAACTGTGGTACCTTGTAGCTTATCAAGGTGAAAGGAGCGTGGATACAGTATGTATACCTTACATGCCTAATAAGTAAAAGATCAACATCACAAAAGCTAATTATGCTCTACATTTTGCATCTTTTAAGCCTTTTCTTTCTGACAGTGAATACGCGGTAAACAAAAAGCCCTAACAGCAGTAATACAGAATGTTGTGGTAGCTTGTGGGATTTTCACTGTGTGAAATTGTTTATTGACAAAAGCAATGGACTAAACCTTTCGATCCCTTTTTGTGAAGGTTTGTAAATGTTTCCGTTTTGGTGCTCTCTTTGTTGCTGATGAGTTAGAACAAGAGATAAAACACTGTGTTTGTAATGTGTTGTGCTTGTTTACAGAGATTCTCTACTTTTAGTAGTTGGTAATTTATTTGCACTACTAAACCACCCAATGGACTGGGAACACAGTTTATTTACATGTTCATTCTGTTGAATTTTCTAATGTATTTCATACTTTGATTCTTTGTCACACATTTAATATTTATTTCATGTTTAATTTTGTTGGGAATTGTACAGGTTAAACAAAATACCTAAAGGAACATGCACATTTTAACAGGGCACAAACAAGGGGTAGGTGACTGTCTAAGGATAAGTTACTATTGGGTACTGTTATAATTAATATTTAAGTAATTATAGGGAACTTATTCTTGGGTTAAACTTTTTAAGAGGCTTTGCCATAACTTAGCGGGTGAGCACCTGAATAGGGTGTGTACCTAACATGATATAAAAGGAAGTGAGCTTAGACCACATGGGACCGGACCTCTAATCCCTGATGAAGCCAGTTTAGCTGGTGAAACATGTTGGGGAGATCAGGCATGACGTTTTAAATTGTGATTTATCACCTATGTCTACAAGTGTCACCCGCTGCAGAGGGTGTCACAAGAGGGCCTTATTTGTATTGTGTCCATTAGATTAGGGATGACTGCCCAAGTAGGAGGCTTGGGATCCCTTACTGGAGTTAGTAAATTGCTGTATATATAAGGCTTTCCTGTTAATAGGTGGTGTTCCACCAGACTTGATAATAGAAAAGGAGCTATTCCTTCCTTCAGAAGTAGAAAGGGTTAAATGGTGAGGTTAGAAATCAGGTTTTTAAATAGTGTGTATACAGGTTAAGAGTTATACATAATAAAAGTTACGTTTTAGTGTTTTATAGATAGAGAACTGATAGAGTTTAAGTTTGCCTATGGCAAAATAGCAAATATAGTGATCAAAAGTCACTCTCTGTTCTCTTGCAAGATTCCCATTTTTTTGGTGACTATTTTACATACAAATGTGAAACTTTTTACTGTGCAGAGTAAAATGGGGCAGATTTATCAGCACTGTGTTATTCTTAGCGTAAACTTACACTAGATAGTCTAAAAATGCACCAAATTTATCATAGTAGTGATAATTCTGGCCCTATTATTGATAAATGTGACCCATGTAGACTGTCTAGTCTAATCTAGGTTTACACCTTCTGTTATTTGTCTTACTTAATTTCACCAATTAGTAGTGTTGAGCGATTACGTTGGCTATCGACATCGGGCAATAGTCGATAGTCGGCCACCATCGATAAGGTTTTTCGATAGTCGATCATCTCCGATGACCATTAAAGTCTATGGGAGAGCAACAACACCTTCAATTCTTACACCAAACAGGGCTGGAGAAGCTGGAATTAACAGCCACAACAGTCAATTTGGGTACCTGTTTCATCTTTAGGCACAACACTTAGGCTATAAAGCACAGAAAAAAAG